>PVJO010007962.1:0-78291 GCA_004026905.1 Hystrix cristata | reverse complement strand
CTAGAAATCTCTCTCTGGGCATGAACTCAGCTGATGATGTCCTGGACACCCCGAGGCTGCTGCTTGCCCTCCTCCCTTCGAAAGCAAGGGTCTCCAGGGAGGCTGAGGGAGCAGCTCGATGCTGGGAGTTGTGATGCTGGGTTCTGTCGCTCAGAGGCCCCCATTGGACACCTCTGCCTGCCACAAACTTCCTGTGACCACCACACACCTCCTTCCAGGTGATAAGACGGGGGAAGGGGAGCTGCAGAGAGTAAGAAGCACCTTCCTGTAATTAGGGATGAACTGGTAGCCCAGGAGCGGCTCCAGCACCAGAGGCGGTGGGGGGGGGCGCCTCAGAGCCCTCCCTCACCTGTCCACAAGGTGCTGCTTTATACTCCCTGGTCTCTTGGGAATGGCCTCGCCCAAGCCTGGGGGTGGGGTAGGGAGGACACCCCTGGCCAGCCTACAGTCCTTAGCAAACAACCTCATCCCTGGAGGCCTCAGTTTTCTTGTCTGTAAACCGTGAGGGAGGAGCAGGTGCTAAGTCCTTTTGCGATTAAAATCAATCTTACATATTTCTTCTAGGAGGCCTCAGGTGTCTCTGTCTTTGGCCAACTTTTGGGCGCCTGATCTGTACAGGTCAGAGGCCAGGGCAGGCTGTTTGCTGGGTGGGAGGCAGTTCAGAGCTCTCCCCTCTAGGGGAGACGGTACCACAGCCCCTCGACTCCCCTCCTGGCCCACACCCCTGTGCCTGTCACATGTGGCAGACAGATGTTCTGCAGTGTGCTTGGCCTGGCAGCTGTGAGGACTCAGACAAGTTGCCCCTCTGAGCCCCATTTGATGGTGCCTTCTGGTCCTCGGGTTAAGAGGTTCAAGGCACCGGTCAAGGCGCCTTGTGAGCAGCACAGGTGCCAGAGAGAGGTGTCTGGCTCTCACAGTGCAAGTCCTCCCCGCTCCTCAGCTGCAGAGTCACAGCAGCCCTCTGAGATCCCTGGGCCCACGGCCCTCCAGCCCTGTCTGCTTCCCATTTCTGCTTTCTGGAGGCCAGATGTCCTCCTGCTGGCCTGCCGTTCACCTTGGAGCTCTGGCCAATTCCATGTCTTCTCTCCCTTCTGGGGACAGGATGCTGGCATCAGGAGCCAGGACTGGGTGAAGGCAGGCTGAACCTGTGCAAGGACGTTTCTTCCCTTTCTTATCAATGTTTTTCATAACAACTTGGAATTGGAATGTTGGTCCAAGATTTTTTTTCTCCTACAGTACTGGAGATTGAACGCAGGGTCTTCACTGAGCCACATCCCAGCCCAACCCACCCATTCCCCCACTTTTTTTTTTTTTGAGACAGAGTCTCCCTATGTAGCTCAGGCTGGCTTCAAACTCATGGTGATCCTCCTGCCTCAACCTCCTGAATGCTAGGATTACAGGCATGAGCCCCCACACCTGGCTTGAACTGTGTTTTAAGGGGAGTGAGGTGCAGGGTAAGGGAAGGGAATGGCTGGTGAGGCAACAGCTTTGACACCAAATGAGCAACGATGAACAACACTGTAAAAACGTAATTGTACAGAAGATCTGGTAATGAAGAAAATGGGCTGGGAAGATAAAGATGAGTCCAATGGACTCCTTCTGTAGGGGTGGGGGGATTGAAGAGGGGAGCCTACTTGGACACAGATGCCAGGTGGGGCTGAGCTGCCTCCTCCTGGCGCCAACACTCCTCTAGTAGACCCTCCTATCTGAGCCGGCGGGTTTCTGCAGCCTTCCTGCTTCAGGCTGGTGGCTTGCAGTCCCTCTCCGATTAATTTCAGACCTGTGTATGCCACAGAGAGGAAGGAGGCAACCACAGTGGGGACCACTCTCCACTCCTGCTGCGGCAGCTCCACTTGAGTTAGCAGGAGCAGGGCTGGGGGCCAACATCGGCCCTTCAATATCCGGCATAGCTGGAAGCGTCCCCCCCGCCCCGCAGCAGCCCTCAGGGCAGGGTTCGGGTTGCCTGGCACTGCTGGAGGGGATCCCTCGGAAAGATGCAACCTCGAGTCCTTCAGAAGTTCTGGGCCCTGTTAGCCAGGTCCTCTCGGTTTGTGGGTTCATCGGGCCACACCCACCAGCTGCCCTGGATCTTGTCCCCTCCAAATGTAGCTCTGGAGCCACCCTATTGGCTTTGGGCTCTGGGGGAACTTGGTGGGCCCTGCCGACAGGTCCCCTGTGGTTGCTCCTGAAAGTCACAGGCTAGTTTCAGTGGGCCGAGGTAGGAGGGCTGCCATGCAGGTCCTTGAACACCTGTGTCCCAGGGGCTGGGATGTCATTTCTGGAAATCTTGATAGTCCCGTTCACAAACGGGGGCACAGAGCTTCGGAGCAGCAGTCACTGGAATGGGACGCAGGTCCCTCTGCCAGGCCCCGCAACCCAAACGGTTTTTCGGCCTCTCTGTGCTGCTGGCTTCGAGGAGGAGCTGGGCAGAGGAAGACCTCCAACTAGGCAGCAGTGTCTCGCCACGCCCGAGTCTCACCTCGGAGGGATCAATTACACCAGAATCTCTGGGCTCGCCCCAGACCTAAGTGTCTCTTAGGGCTCCGCAGGTGACTGCAGTGGGCAACCCCGAGCTGCCACCACAGGGTGCACGTCGCCCCCTCCGGGGCTCCTCAGGTGCACCTTTCGCAGCGTGACCTTGCGCACGAAACCCAAACTCAGAATCGAGCCTGGCTGGCTGATTCTCCTTCCCTCGTGCGCAGACCTGGGGAGGCTCCCGGGGGCTCGGGCCCTGCCCGCCGGCTCAGGTGCGCGCGGCGCGGCAGGAAGCCGCCCCCCTGCGGGCGCGCGGTGCGCCTGGCTGTTGCGCCATCGGCTCCCGCTTTCGTAACCGCACCCTGGGACGGCCCAGAGGCGCTCGGCGAGTTCCTCAAATGTCTTCCTGCGCTGTTTCCAGGACGGTCCGCTGCTCTGAGTCATGTGCAAGTGGGAAGTCGCACTGACACCGAGTCGGGCCGGAGGCGGCCCGGCCGAGCGCGGTGCGGAGCCCAGGGCCTCGCGGTGCGAGCTCCGAGCGGAGCCCGTGCGGCTGGCGCCCGCCCCGGGCGCCCGAGCCCGCGCTGCCCTGCCGCCCTCCGCGACGCGGGCGACCGTCGAGAGGAACATGCTGGCCGCCGGTTGCGTGCTGCTGGCCGCCCTGCTCGCCGCGCCGGGGGCGGCGTGGGTCTGCCCCGCGCCGGGTAAGGCTCCGCGCGCCGCCGGAGGGCCGGGCGGCTGCTGGGCGGGAGAAGCTGCGGGGCCGCCGAGCACAGCGGGGAGGCTGGAAGGAGGTGGGGAGGTGTGACAAGGGTCGCGGGGGTACAGGTGCGGGCGGCGCGGCCGTTCGTGCGTCCCCTGCCGCGTCCTGCGCCTTTACCCGCGCCCTCTCCGCGCGCCCGGCTGGCCTGTGTGCAGCAAGCAGTTCTCGGAGACTCGACTCTCTCGCCCGACTCCTGCCCGGGGCCCCCAGGTCCTTCCAGGGCTGCACCCCTAGTTACTCTACCGTAAGAGGAGGTGACCGAGAGGGGCGCCGTTCCCTTCTGGGTCGTCCTTTGTAACAGCGCCTCTCTCCCTCGCCTGCCTTAGCGGGGACACCTCGCCTGGTTCCTCCCAGGTCCCCTGGGGGATGTAGGAGTACAGGACTTGACAGTGCCCCTTCTGTGAAGGCGCTGACATCATGGGCGCTGAGTCACGGATCTTCCAGGCGCACGCGAGCAGCAGCTCTGCCAAACCATGTCCCGGCCTGGAACTTTGGCTGAGCGGGCAGCGAGGGATTGGGCTCTGCTGGGGCTGGGCAGCCCCGGACGCCCCCTTCGGACCAGAGAGAGGGGCAAGGGAGAGGGCAGGGCCACTCTGCGCCTGTGGCCTGTGCTCTGCCTGGCTGCCTGGCCTGTCTGTGGGCTCTGGCTGTGCGCCCAGCTGCCTGTCTAGTGTCTCCTCTGGAAGAACTGGGCAGCCGCTTCTCCAGAAGTTTATTTTAGGGTCTGAGGGCTTTGAGGACACTGCAGAGACCCAAAGGGTAGTGGGCAGGCTATTGGATCCGATGGCTGTGGGAGGCCTTGGCTCTGGCTTTCCTGCTGAGACCTTGCTGTGCTCCTGGGCAAATGCCCTGTGGGATCGCTCCCTTCCTGTGAGTTCCCGCCACAGGTAGAAGGCTGAGCTGGCGCGCTTGTGGCTGTCTTTGCTTTCTGGATGGCTGTGGTACCTGAGCTTGGAAGAGAAAAGTACCTGTCAGCATTGAGAACAACTGAGCTTTGATTGATTGTTGGTGGAGAACTGGGCTTTCTAATTCTTTGCTAGATTTACACAAAACTATGGAAGAAGAGACTGAAGGCCTGAGACACTGGGACGGGGCCCACTCCTCCCTTGGCTTTGTGCTCCTTGTGGTAGAGTCTGAAGACTCCCAAACGTCAGATTAGACCAGAAGGCAGAGCTGAGGGTGTTTGGGGACAAGCCGAGAATCACCTGGGCCAGAGGAGCCTGAGTGAGGGAAGGTGGGGTCAGAGAGGTGCAGGAAGCACTGAGACCCCTGCACACGCTCATCCAGGGCACCTGCCCCAGGAGATTGCTGCTGAGCCCTTCTTTTTGCTGCTAGTTGCTGCAAGGCCCTTTGAACACAGCCAGTAGTGGGTAGTTCTGTTTCCCTTGTGCTCAAGTAGGACGGGCAAGGGGGTCTCATGACCTGGACAGCTTGTTATAGGCAGAACTGAGAGTTGGGGAGGAAGTGAAAGCCCGCTGGGTTCAGAAGGAAAATACAGAGAAGAAGAAACACACAGCTCTCCTCCCACACCCACACAGACTCCGCACACAAACTGGAGAGCAAAAAGCAAGAAATCGTACAAGAAGCATGGAGCAAATGACTGTAAGGTGGCTGAATTTAGAGAAGTGAGGGGCAGAGGGCTGTGGAGGCTGGAGCTGGTTAGAGAGCCGGCTCAGGGCTGTCTGGGGTGCAGGCTGTCAGAGCCATGTGTTCCTGGGAATCCGCCGCTGTTCCCGGTCCTGGAGCTGCCAGGACTCCCAGAGGAGTCTTTGCCCTCTAGAGTCACAGACTAGCTGGGACTTGGGCCTCTTCCAGCTCCAGCATTCTAGGTGCTGTGTGAGGAAGGCCTGGACATGGGTGACTCAAGTTCCTTCTTGCTTCTGCAATGCAAGAGAATGCCACAAACAAGCAGATACGCCTCCGAGTATCTCTAAGTCCTGCTGCACTTCTGAATTTTCCTGTACGGCAACCTCTTCCTGCCCCAAAAACCTACCTGCATTCAGGCCTCACCCCAAATTGGTATTTCTCAGGGCAGTTCTGGGTCTGGCATGACTTGTGGTGTACATGTCGAGATAGATAGGGTCTTAGTAAAGATGCCGATTCTCAGCCCCTAACCCAGATTTATTAAATATGAGTATCAGGGAGCAAGTTCTGCCATTTTTATTTTTTAAGAAATTGCCCCTAGTCATTAGGCAGGGTGGTGCAAGCCTGTCACTGTAGCACTCTGGGAGGCTGAGGCAGGAGGATCTCAAAGCTCCAGCCCAGCCTGGGCAATTTAGTGACTTATTGAGACCCTAATTGAAATACAATATAAAAAAGGCCTGGGGGTGTAGCGCAATGCAAAGGCCCCGGGTTCACTCCCTAGTACTGAAAAAAAGAAAAAAGAAAGAAATAGAAAGCTGGATGGACAGACGCTGGCCCCTCGTGATTCTTAGGTGCTGTCCAGGGGTAGGACATCTGCCTCAGCAGTGTGACTCGGGAACAGGACAAAGGCTTTCTCCTCCTTACCCAGGCTTGTGGTTACCAGGAGTCTCTCCCTGCTTTGGCTCTGCCCCTTGTTTATTAAAATTTATCCAGAATTACACAAACTTACAGACCATAATACATTGTGCCTTTTGCTTGTAACAACGAGCAATGTAAATGACCACATAGATGCAGTATCTACCCCTGTTGATTCGGTGCCACCAACATCTATGGAGTCCCTTTAAAGCCCAGAAGGCCTGAAAGTGGTCGCGTGTCAGTCCTGAGACGGCCCAGGAAATCTGATCTCCCCGCCCAGCCCTCTTAGTGCTGGCTGCCCCAGCACAGAGGGTCTCGGGCAGGCGAGTGAGGGAAGGCCCTGGTGGAGGGCAGGCCCAGGCCCTTGGCTGGGTGTTTGCGAGGCTGCTCTGAGCAGCCCGGCCCCTGCCCTCTTCTTGCCCTTTCGCTGTCCCTGCAGGCCCGCGTGCCCCACGCCCAGCAGCGAGTGCTCGGCCAAGTCCAAAGCTCGCTAATGTGGCGCCAGAGCTGGAGCGGTTCCATCGCCCGGGCAGTTCTGCCGGGTGGCGCCGGTGGAGGGCACTGAGCGGGGTCTCCTGAGGCTCCTGTGCCTTTTCATCCCTCTTGCCTTCTCTCCTCTGGCTGGAGCCAGTTTCTGCGTACATGCAGTGGGAGCAGTTTGGGAGCCAGGCAGATCTGGGCTCCACTCTTCCGTGTAAAAATGATGTACCCTCGGGCAGGTGATTCGATTTCTCTGAGACTTGTTGTCCTCCTTCAAAAATATAAAAACTACACAGTTGTCTGTCTGTGTCTGCAGGTTCCACATCCAGGGATGCGACCAATAGCAGATTGAAGGTATCAGGAAAAAAGTGTGTCTGCACTGAATGTGGACAGACCTTTTCTTGTTGTTATTTCCTACACAACACAGAATAACAACCATTTACATTTACACTCTACGGTACTGTGTTATAAGTACTGTGACCTGGGGATGATTTAAAGTAGGAGATGCACGTGGGTTCCACTCAAACAATTTGTCTTTTTGTTTTGTTTTTTTGAGCCAGGGTCTTGCTATATAATTCAGGCTGGCCTCAAACTCTTGGTGATCCTCCTGCCTCGGCCTCCCTGGTGCTGGATTACAGATGTGCACCACCATGCTTGGCTCCACTTTGTCATCTTTTTTTTTTTTTTTTTTTGGTGCTGGGGATCAAACTTGGACCCTTGTGCTTGCAAGGCAAGCGCTTTAACCACTGAGCTAAATCCCCAGCCCCTACTTTGTCATTTTGTATGAGACTTGAGCACCCTGTGATTTGGGTATTGGGGCCATCTTGGAGCCCGTGAAGACTCTAGGATGGCTGCTTCCCCACAGGGTGGCTGTGAGGGTTTAGTGGGCTAAGTAAGGCATTAAGGAGGGTGTTGACAAAAGTCCCCAGTGCCCAGCAAGTGTTTAAATAAGCATAGTTAATCATTCATTCATTCCAAAAACCTATTTGGAGCTCTTACTCTATTGCAGGAGTCATTCCATGAGCTCAGACATAGCGGTGAATAAAACAGACAGAAATCCCTGGCTTACTCAGGTTGCCTCTAGTGGAGGACATCAGAGTTTCAGTAGTGTGATAGAGACTAGTGGGTAGGGGGAGCTAACGTAGGGAGGGAGATTAGCAGTTTGTGTGTGTGTGCGTGTGCGTGTGCATGTGTGTGTGTTAGGGCTGTAATGTGGAATTTTAGGAAAGGCCTCACTGCGGAGATACTACTTGAGTGAAAGCCTAAAGGAAATATGGAAATATTTAGAGATCTTCTGTATTCCCGCCTGGGGCAGGAAAATTCCTTCCTTCTCCAAAATTTCTTCCTTCTCCATAATAATCTGTCCAGCCGGAGCCTGTCATATTCCAGGACAGTGGACTCCGCGGGAACACAGATAGTCCTGATGTGGGGAAGCAAGGCCTGTCTCCGAGGAGAGACGGCAGCTGAATGGGAAGTGCCGAGTATCAGGCCGTTAACTACAAGTGAGGGCTGCAGTGAAGGGTAGAGATGGCAGAGAAGGGCATTAGGCCTCACCCTCCGTGTGGGCGATGCCTGGCTGGCTTCTCTTGGGATCCGGGACCTCAGAAGCCCCCTCAGAGTCAGCCTTTTCTGCTGAGGTTCTGGGCTCAGGCTTGAATTTTAGCTGAACCTCCGCAGTGTCTGCCACTCCTACCCATCCCTTGCCAGTTCTGCCCCATGGCCTCTGGCCTGGGTTTGTGCCCCGATGCCCTGTATCCAGGCTGCCTCGCCAGCACCCGTTCTCTGACTCTGTTCCCCCTTCACCTCCCAACTTCCTTCCCAGAAAGGATCCTTTGCTTTCCCTTGTCTATTTTCATTTGTTGAGCCCCAGTTATGTGTCGGGAACCATGCCAGGTCCTCTGGGTGTGTGATCTTCCTCACTGTCCCTCAGCCTCAGGGGAGAGGCATGTTAGCCCTTGCCAGGTGGGGTGGGCTACAGGACGGCAGGGCCTGGCCCAGGGGAGGCCCGGGGTCAGATCAGGATGTCTGGAAACTGAGAGCAGATCCCCAGGAGGAGGTGCTGAGAGGAGCTACAGCAGGAGGTCAGGAGCCCAGGGCTGCAGGCTCAGCTGGACAGTGAACTTGGGATTCACGCAGGCGGGTGCTATTTAAGCCCCAAGAGTGGCAGAGGTCACTGCTGGTGAGAAGACAGGTTGGGGAAAGAAGAACCCAGGGCCTGAGAGGGGCCACCCAGCCCTTAAGAGGCTGGAGGAGCAGGAGTCATCATGAGGTGGGGAGGGGGATGGCTGAGAATGTGAGGCTGGGAAGATGAAGGGAATCAGAAGTGTCAGTGTCCTGGAAACACATGGGGACAGCGGGTTCCAGGAGAGCGAGCAGTCATTGGCAAACACTACCGAGAGGTCAGGCAAGAGGACGGCTGGTGGTGACCTTGACCTGCGGAGCTGTGGTGGAAGGGTGGTGGACAGCAGGTGTGGGTGACTCTGAGGAGGCCAGCTGCAAAGGGAGTAACAGTAGTGTCTGCTAGTTGAAGTGTGGTCAACAAAAGAGAGATATTTTCCCCCCAATTAAAAAATTGTTTTTGTTTTTTTGAAACAGGGTCTCACTAATGTAGTTCAGGCTGAACTTCACCTTACTATGTAGCCCAGGTTGGCCTGTAGCTCGCAATGATCCTCCTGCCTCAGTCTCCTGAGTGCTGGGATTACTGGCATGTACCACCAACAAAAACAAAACGCCTTAATAAAAGGGAGTTTTTAAAAGATGAGTGAAATATAAGTGTATTTACATGCTGATGGAAAGGATCTCCTGGAGACCATAAACATTGACAGAGGTGAGAACTGTCGAAGCAAAGTCCTTGAGCAGGTGAGAGGAAACAGGCTCAAAGAGGTTCAGTAAACCAGCTCAAGATCACACAGCAAGGAAGTGACAGACCAGGGTCTGAGCTTGTTCTTTCTGCTGGATCATACGTGTTGTCAACAGCCCCGACCCTTCCCAGAGCACAGAGACAGCAAGATCATCTCTCTCCCCAGTGTCCTCATTGAAGACACAATGACACCGTATCATTCGTGTGACCAAGGCAGCCCCCTCTTGGCCCAGGAAGTGACCTCTGCCTTCTCTCAAGCACCGAAGCGTCCCAAAGGCCAGAGTGCATGACTGAGCTCGGCCCCGGGGCCCTCCATCTCCCACCTGCCCTCATAGCCATTCCTATCACTTCTGCTCAGGACTGTCCCCAACCACTTGGCACTGTAAGTGAGAGGCAGCTGAGGGAGCAGAGAGGAAACAGCTTGGGATCAGGCCATGCAGGCCTCCTTCTTGCTGGCCCCCTGAGCAGCTAGGGGCCCTTGGGGGAGTCACTGCAGACTTTGCAGTCAACTTCTTGGGGGTGTTCGATGCATGTCACAGATCCAAGGGACTGTTTTGCTGGGAGGAGAAGGAGGCTGTAGTTAAAGAGTTTGTCTCAGGAAAAGGGAAAGAGATGCTAATGCTCTGGGAGTAATAAGTATAGTCATTCACATTTTTTGAGAGATTAATTATGTAATGTAATTCTCATAACAACTCTTTTTTTTTTTTTTTTGGCAGTATTAGGAAAGGAACCCAGGGCCTTTGCAGTGACATACATGGCCTTCCCTTATAAAAAAAATCTTTTGAAACAGGGTCTCGAACTTTCACTCCTAGGTTGGGTTTGAACTTTCGCTCCTCCTGCCTTGTCCTCCCAGAGTGCTGGGATTAGAGGTGTGTACCACTGTACCTGACTCACAGCAGCATTTTGATGTAGGTGTGATTATCACTTCCATTATCTGAATGGAAAAGCCATGTGATATATAATTTTGAGAACAGAAGTCACACCAGTGTGTACTCCCAAGAACCCAACGAGAATCGCCCCAGCAGCCTCACTGCTCTGTGGTAAGGTCTTCACCTGGAGTCTGCATGGCAGATGGTATCTGTGTGGAATTAATTTGCATTTCACTTATCTGAGTGAGACCGTGCTGGTTTCCCACATGTGACATTCACAGGACCTCTTTCTAGAATCTGCCTTTTCATATTCACAGATATGTTCTTATTGGATTGTTAATGTTTTATGGTTTACAGGAGCTCTTAATATATTAAGGAATCTAGTCCTCTATATGAATTGTGAATATTTGCCTAGTTTATTATTTATCTTTTGACTTTTTTTGGTAGTGTGGTTTGGTTTTTGTTCTGTAGATTTTTAAAAAACTGTTGTTGGCTTAGTGGTTTTGTTTCATACTTAAGATCTGCCTCTTGCTGATATTATTTGAAAAGATTCTCCTTTTTCTTCTGGTACTTTTAAGAATTTAAATATTTTCTTCATTTTGAATTTATCAAGGAGTAAGATATGAAGTCTGGCCTCAACTATTTTCTTTTCTAGTTCTAATTTGACATTTCTTTACAGTTTATTGAGCAATCCACCTTTCCCTTACTGATTTTTTTGTGTGTGTGGGGGGAGTGTTTTGTTTTTTGATACAGGGTCTCACTGTGTAGTTCAGGCTGGCCTTGAACTCTCTATGCAGCCCAGGCTGGCCTGGAACTTGCAGCAATCCTGCCTCAGCCTCTTGAGTGCTGGGATTGCAGGTGTTTACCACTGATCCCGGCTCCTTCACTGATTTTATTTATTTATGTTGTTTTGTTTGTTTGTTTTTGATGCTGGGGATCAAACTCAGGGTCTTGCACTTGTTAGGCAAGCAATCTACCACTTGAGCTAAATCCCCAGCCCTCCCTCACTGATTTTTATAATTGCCTTTTTAAATCAGCTGTATTCCTGTAGACTTGGGTTTACACTGCCACTTTGCATGAGTAGCTAAAAACACAAATTCTTAGGCTCAGTTCCCTGGGTTTGATTCCAGGCTCATCCCTAATTAGCTTTATAGCCCTAGCCTCCTCTTTGGTCACATAAACTCTTGGGAAGATTTAGTTAGTTAATCTGTGTAGCACACATGGAATAGTCCCTTTATGTAGTGAGTACTCAGACTAAGCTGCTTTCTTTAAAAAATTGTGGTAAAGTGCACAGAACATGAGATTTATCATCTTAACCATTTGAAAATACAGTCTGGAACTGCAGACTAAGCTATTTTGTGGGCGGTACAGGCACTGTTTAATTATTGGAGCTTTATAATATGCTTTTAAGTTTGGACAGTCTAATCCCCCTCTCATTTCCTTTTTTCAGACTGTTCCTGGCTATCTTTGCTTATTTACTTTTCTATTTGAACTTTAGAATCAATTTGCTTAGTTAAAAAAAAGTCCTGTTGGTATTTTTATTAGTATAAAGTAAACTTTAGGGACTAGCTGAGGGAACCTTGATGTGCTTATGATTCTGGGTCTTCCTTTCTTGGAACAGAATCCTTGAGGCTTGATGGGGTTTGTTTCTAAGGGAGGACAGGCTTGGGCAGGAGAGCCAGGCACCAGGTTTCACTGAGGGTGATGCACCCATTATACCTCCACTCACAGCTGCTCTCTTCATGGGACGTGGGGTGAGCTGCACAGTGCATATGTGCATGTGTGCATGAGTGTGTGGATGTGTACATGAGCGTGTGCATGCATGTGAGTGTTGCATGTATACATGCATTGCATGTATGCACGCGTCTACATGTGTGAGAGCATATGTATGCGTGCATACATGTGTCTGTGTGCATGAGCATATGTCTGTGTGTATATATGAGAGCATATGTGTGTGGACACATGTGTGCTGTATGTGCGTGCCTGTGTGTACATGCATGTGTGGGTATACAAGCTGTGGCATGTTGGGAGCAGGCTTGAGCATGGCAGTGGCAGGAAGGCAGGGGTGAGGACTTCGGGGTCTGATTACAAATGACAGCATATTGTGCCCACAGAACAGAGTTCTCACCAGAAATCTAACAACTCCATTAGCAGTCAGTAGCTACCCTGGAGCCCCAGGAGCCTGCCCTGTGGAGGGGACTCTCCTCTGCCTAACTGGGTGGAGAGGGGCGGGACTGGGATGATAAGGTGACATCCATCAGGGTCCTTCTTCCTGACACCTCCTGCCACCTCCCAGAAACATATCAATGCCCTGACTGTGGGCCTGGCTCCTGGTTAGACTCCAAGGCCACATTCCAGAAGGGAAGACCAGCCCCTTTGCGCTGCTTCCATGGGAAGGCAGAGGCTGCCGAGAGCCCAGAGCCTGGGCATCCCATCCTGGCCACAGGACTCTCCTCATCTGCAGAGAGGAGCAGGCTGGCCTGAACCTCTGAGGCCCTTCACATCTTCAGGCAGCACCTGTGCCCTGGCTGCCACCCCTCCCCTTGGTCTCCTAGACCAGCGTCAAGTGTGCATCCATCTGGGGAGCAGGGGCCTTTTTCTCGGGCCCTGCGTTGGTCTTTTTGTATTTTAGTGTACTTCTGGGCTGAGTGGGCTCAGATCCCTTTTCCTCCAACTGGTTTATGGTCTGGAGAGTTGACCTGGGTCAGACCTTCTTGGCACAGGGAGGTGTAATTGTCTCTGAGCTGCTGGGGAGAACTGAATGTTTTCCTCTGCAGAGCTGGTCCCCCACGTGGTGCTGCGAGTCAGCACCCAGTCTCACCTGAGATGGGGCCAGAGGAGCCTCCCCTCCCCACCCCGACCTCGCTCCAGGGTACAGTCCAGGGTGTGGATGGAGAGCGGGCTGAGCCAAGGTAAATACTGACTCTGCCAAACGCAAGACAAATACACACAGGTACAGATGTACAAACACATTTGCGGGTGGGGGCCTGCCAGCAGGAGCCGTGAATCTGAGAAGAGAGGTTTGGATGAGGTCGATTGGCAGCGGGTTAGGAGAAGGCAGCAGGGACCACCACTCAGAGCCTGTTATGGCCTACAGCCTCACCCCTCCCTAAGTGACAGGCTCTTGGGATGTTAGGAAGAAGTAAAGGGACCCAGGTGGTGGGACAGCGTGGGGGAGTCCTCTAAGCCACACCTGCTGCTGATGTAGGGCAGAGGGAGACAGCTCAGGGGTGATGCCAGGCTCTGAAGAGGCTCTGAGGTCCCTCAGTGTGGCAGGCTATGATAGGAAGGCCCCCCTTCTTCAGACTCCCCAGCCTCAGTGTTCCTTTGTCCAGGCCTCTGTGAAGACTTGAGAAGAGCAAAGAAGGGGAGAAGGAGTCCAGAAGGAGGGAGGGAGGTGGAGGACAGTGGACAGTTTGGAGAGGGCAGCAGAGAGCCCCTAGGAGCTGCCCAGTGTGGGCGGGCGCTCAGGAGTGAGGGTCATGGCTTTGGCACGTTGGAAGTCGGAGATGTCTTTCGTTTGGTTTTTTGAGGGGGTTTCACTATGTAGTTCAGGCTGGCCCCAAACTCCTGCCTCGGCCTGCCCAGTGCTGGGACTACAGGTGTGCCCCACCATGCCTGGCCAGAGACTGGCTTCAGGAGAGGTGGCCGACAACACTGGGGACCTGTCCTAGCTCCCCTGGGACCAAGATCTGCATTTGCATCCATTTGGACATTGAGGTACCCGCATTCTCCCGCAACCTCTCAACATGCACCTCCTTTCAGAGCAAGCCCTTCAGTGCCTCCCTCACCCTCTGCAACCTGAGAAGCCAGAGGCCATCCTGGGCTGCCAGCCCTGCGTCCCTGCTCAGAAATGGGATGGGATTAGCAGGCACAAGTTAAGCCCGTGTCGTCGGTGGCAGGCCAGGCAGCTGGCTCACCGCTTACATAAGTAGGGTCAGGAAGCTGAACTTGTTTTTGCTGGCAAGAGCGATGTTGTGCTGCAAGAGGATTGAGAAATATGTGTCTCTGTATGCATGTTTTCCTCTGGTTATTGACATTTGCAACATTATGTGAAGAAAGAAAAAAGTAGAACGACAACGGAGCGATTCTGGTTTTTGGCACCCAACCTTAGGGCCAAGCGGGGAAGAACCCACTTCCCAGAGCTGTGCTGCGGAGTCCCCACTCAAGGGGTGTCTGGGCCGCCGGGACTGGGATCTCCCAGGCTGCAGGACAGCAGCTGGACGATTAGTGGCTGGGATTCACAGGACCTGAGTGCTTTTCCTCTGGAGGAGCGGGAAGCGAGGGGGGCGGTGCAAGTCGCCTTCCCCTAGAGCTCTCCAGGAAGAGAGAAGCATTTGTCCGAAGGCCCTGGGATCAGCGGGCCACATCCCTGTCCCCAAGCCACCAACTATTAAAACAAGAAGTCCACAGATTAAGGAGGCTCCGAAAGGCTGAGTGGTTGCTCAAGGGCAGATGCTGAGCCGTGGGTTCTTGGCTAACTTTCTTGGGGTGCGGTGCCCGCCTCGCTCTGCTTCTGAGCCTGCACGGGGCCTGCCAGGCTGGCGTGGGCATGGTGGCTGCAAGGAAGGTGCGCCCCAGAGCACCTGCACCCCTGCTCCCCGCCGTGTGCCTTCTCTTTGGCCTTATTTTCCTGTGGGATTGACTCTGGGGGCTCCTCGCAGGCTCCCAGGAAACAGAGGGACAAGGACAAGGACAGATGGAGGAGTAGAGGCTGAGCCCAGTGGTGCAGGGCCCAGCAGGACGACATAGCTGCAGGGACAGGCTAGGGGCACCTCTGGCCAGAAGATGCTTCTGAAGCTGCTCGTCGGGAAAAATCCACCCTATCCCAGTGTTCTTTGTGCTCTGCATTTGTAATAACTTGGATAGATCCAGGTGACAGAGCGTCTTTGTTTTAAAAATTCAACAATGTTCACACTTCTTGGTGTGCAAGGCCAGAGGTTCCTAATCCAGAGATAGTACTGGAGGTGCCACTCATCTGAGATGCGCTGGTTTCCTCCCCACCTTTTCCCTGCCTGTGGTTATCTTGTTTCATCTCTGCAGAGCCCCATGGGGGAGCTTAAAGCTACCCATGTTTAGGCCATCTTCAAACAAATGTCCCTGACATATTGAGAGGAGTGAGGAGAGGGATAAGTCATTGTAAAAAGTGGCTGGGTATGGTGGCTCATACCTGCAATCCCAGCACTTGGGAGGTAGAGGCAGGAGGGTCACTGTGAGTTCAAGGCCAGCCTGGACTACATAGTGAGAACTGTCTCAAAAAAAAAAAATCATAAAAGGGGCATCTGAGGACTGTGAGTCTTCTTGGTTCCTGCCAAGGCCAATGCCAGCTTGCAGAGAGGCAGCACCCTTCATCCTAGGGGCCTAGGAAGAAATGCGGACTCCAGAGAGGAGGAAGCACATCCCCCAGGACTGAGATCAGCAGAGGAGGCAGCTATGGCCCTGATGAGAATGTCTCTGAAGCGGCTCCCACCCTCCAGTGCACTCCATGTCTGCCTTGGCCACAGTGCAGTCACTGACTAACTGGGTGGGGCCGGGCTGCCTGCATGTCTTGCCTGCTGTGTTCGTCAATCAGAGCTCATCTTGGAGTAGGAGGCAGATTGGCAGAGAGGAAGCAGCTCTGTGTCACCAGGAGGCTGCGCAGATTAATCCTGGCCCTGCCCAGCATGCACAAGGGGCTGTGGGTAATGTCACCACCACTGCCAGGGCTGCCTGCCTTCTAGGGACAGAGCGGTCAGGATGACTACAGGCCCCTGTCACCCACTCCTGCCTGCCAGCACTCCATTCCCCCAAATCACTGGCTCTCAGGGTGCGGCAGGAAGCATGGCTGCTTACCTCTCACTGTGTTCAGCTTGAAATGTATATTTTGTTTTTGTTTTGGGATAGGTCTCAAACTCTTGGTAAACTTCCTGCCTCAGCTTCCTGAATACTGGGGTTATACGTGTATGTGCCACTACTTGAAACATTTCTTAATATACTTCCGTTTTTTCCATTTCCATCATAAGCGTAATGCAAGTGACCTGCAGAAAATTTAAAAATGACAGAAAAGCATGGTATAGTGGCTTGCATATTTAGTCTCAGCTACTTGGGAGGCTGAGTCAGGAGGCACAGAAGTTCAGGACCGGCCTGGGTAACATAAGGAGACTGGCATCAGGAAAGAAAGAAAAACTCCAGAAAGAGAAAGGGAAGAACACAAATTACCTGGAGTCTCCCCATTTGGAGAGGGGCACAGGGCAGTTCTGTGGCCACCGCCTCTTCTTTGTCAGGGCCACCCCAGCATTGTTGGGGCTCTGACTGAGCTGAGTCAGGAGGCCTTGGGGTGCCTGGGTGGGGCACCAGGGTGCTGCCCCCTCTGCCTTGAACTGATTTCTTAAGGTCCCCTCTCTGAGCATTTCTCACAATTGGTCTACTTCCAGTGCTTTTGAGGCGAACACGGCATTGTTTACAGCTTCCAGAAGAAGTATGTTTTGAAGTAGGGCTGTGGCAGGCCATACTTGCCAATGGGTGGTTTATAATTAATCATTCCCTATTAGAAAAAAAAAACAAAAAAACCCCAGTGACTCAGTTTGAAAGATTCAGAAAACCATTACTCACGTTCCTTGGCAGAGGAAGTGGCCATTATGTTGCTCTCTGCAGCTCTGCTTTTGTGGAAGAGGAAAAAAAGTCTTTTCATTTGGTGTTTCTCTGAACTGCCCCAATACTTTGGCCACTGTCAGCGAGTGTGGGCGCAAACAGGCCCTGCCATTGTCCAGCGGTCACTGGGCGTGCAGGGCGTCCATCCAACTGGCGTCTAGGGAACAAGCACGGCGTGATCACTCCGGAGCTGGCACCGGCACGAAAGGAAAAGCACGCTCTCTCGGACCCGGAGTCCTCTCTGCCTCCTCTGTATCTCTTGGTTGTGGTCCCCAGCGCAGCGCCTGCCCATCACACAACACCAGGGCCACCCCTCGGGCCATGTGTCCCCTGTGAATGATGCTGCTGGGAGACCCTGTTCCTGTGGCCACCTCTTAAACAAGCATATGTCGATTAAACAAGCATATGTTCAGCACTTACTGGGTTGTCCAGTGCGTGGCTAGAAGGAGTGTACAATCTTATGGGCAAGGTTAGGGTGGAGACCTGGATAGAGTCATGCATCATGGCGGGGACACATTTCGAGAATGTGTCATTAGGTGACTTTGTCGTGTGATCATCACAGAGTTACACAAACCTGGATGGTACAGGTCAGTCCCTTGGTGTAGCCTCTTGATTCCATGAAGAGATGTAAGAAATTGGGGCCGGCATAACAGGGCATGAATTGGGGTGGGCTAAACTGCCCAGGCCGATCTTGAATTTGCAAAACTCCTGCTTCAGCCTCCTGAGTAGCTGGAATTACAGGTGTTTTCCACCATGCCTGGCTGTGATGGTGCTGGTTTTTAGGTTAGTGGAAACTCCTGAGTGTTCTGTGCTTTATAACTTTTATGAATATAACATATTAATTTGCAGATGTTCAATATTATGCAATACATTTGAGAATGCAATGCTAGAAATACATTGCCAAAGTTTATGTATGAATGCTGTGCTGTAATGAGGTCTTTTTATGATTCTTTGAACCCCCTGGGGACAGGATTCCTCCTGTCACTGCCCTCAGTGGATGTGGACTTCTGGGAAGTGGCTTTGCTGAAGAGCAGGGAACTCCACTGTCCCCCATACACCCCTCGGCAGCAGATTTTCTTGGATTCTGCATGGGCAGGGGCTCCCTGATGCCACATCATGTTCCCTTGCCAGTGCCAGCTGCTCAGTGCTGACTGAATGTGGGACACAGGAGGGAACAGTGAGGCCAGAGGGGCCTAAGGAACCTGCTTGGACTCGCCTGGCTCCACTAGCGACAGCCACTGGTTTGCTGTCTTACCTCCAGGCTGTGGCCTAGACTTGCGTCTGTCCTTCTGCCAGCATCAGAGCAGGGGGTGCCAGGTGGGGGCTCAGGCCCCAGGGATAAGGCGAGGAGGAAGCTCGAAGAGCATCTGTGTAGCCAAGCAGGGTCTGGTACCAGGGAGACGCTATCTCTGCCCTTTGATGCCATATCCCTGTCCCAGCACTGTGGCCAGTGGCGTTGGGACAGCCAGGCACCCCAGGCTCAAGGCCTGTGGCCCACCCAGGAGCTGCTGGGCCTTGCTCCCCGCTGTGAGGGCCAACTCGGATGGGGTGGGAGGAAGGACGGGCTGCCAAGCACGAGATGCTGTCACCCCCAGCAGGAAGGCGCCACAGGTCAGAAAGACACACGTGCTGTCCTCAGACCCAGGACAGGGAGGTGGAGCCAGGCGCTCAGACAGCTGCTGGCCTTTCTGAAATCTTCTTCCAGGTTGATTGTTGCTGCTTGCTAACACATAGTAATACATTAGGTTTGGAGGACCACGTGTGCTTAAATGATATCCGGCTGTGTTTTCACTGGCCTCTGTTGCCTCAGCTGGTGGGATTAACTTAATTGATGAGTTAATAAATTAGTCCAAGGTAGTTGGGCTAATTTTTATCTTAGATTCTGCGAATCTATAACCTGTACTTAAACCTGTACTAAAAAATGTATTTGTTCCTTTAATCTCCTTTTCCTTGAACATATACAATTATTTTTTCAGGGGGATGAGAACTGAATTTTTTTCATTTTTACTCTCCAAGTTGGTCCCTAGAATAAAAACAGCATTGTCCCGAGTATTTAATAACTAGGTGCAGGGTCTTGTGGGCAGCCTGGAACAGAGTCAGAAAGGCCGAGTTTCTTCACAGCTGTGCAGCTGTCTTATTGGTGACCTTGGCCAAATTTCCTGCTTCTTCTGAGCTTCAGTTACTATCTGTAAAATGGGTCCATAAAGACCTTGTGATTCTGAGGCTTCCTGAGTACTTGTGAATTCTGGAAGTCCAGCTTGGGCGCCTGGCATTCATTCCTGGGTTTGTTTATTCATTCATTCACCCATTCAATCACTCACCCGTCCATTCACTCATTCATTCATTCATTCATTCTACATTTATCAGGTGCTCAGGGAGACCCTGTCATGTGCCAGGCAACACTGGAATCTAACAGGGTGCCAATTCCTTTAGTGCTTGGAGTCTTGAGAAGAAGACAGACTTGGAATCAGTAGTTGCATGGTTAGCACATGATGAGTGCCATGACAGGAAGGTAGCACAGAGTGGGGGCCTACGCCAGCTGAGGGCACAGAGAAGGATTTTGAAGACAGGCTGTTTAGGCTGAGACCTGAAAGAGGGGACATTATCGTAGGGAGAGGGAGGCAGGGTGGTGAGCGGCCAGGCCTAGAGGTGGGCAGGGGCGACGGAAGGCCCTTGGGGCCATGCGCATGAGCTTGGACTCCATCCTGTGGCAGTTGCAGACCCCGAAGGATTTTCTAATCGAGGAACTGGGTGGCTAGATGGCAGCTGCTGTCCTACCCCAGGCAGAGGAGGATGTGGCCTAGACTGTGGCAGCCTGTAGAGGTGTTCAGAATTGAGGACTCTGGCTTTCCCTTGTCAGAAACCAAGTCCCTCGTAGGGTGCTGCGGGCTTTCTGAGTGCCACCTTCCTCCCTCAGACCTGACAAGAGACGTGCTGACCAGCCTGCCGGGGGCCAGCGTCTCCCTGACCTGCCCTACAAAGGACCTAAGAGACAATGCCACGGTCCACTGGATGGTCACCAGCCCACACAGAAGATGGGCCGGTGTGGGAGAGAGGCTACTGCTGACGTCGGTGCAGTTCAGCGACTCTGGCAACTACTCTTGCTATGTGAACGGGCGCTGGGCTGGGACTGTGCAGCTGCTGGTGGAAGGTGAGTTGTGGCCCTTGCCCAGAAGAGACCTGACTCTGAGCGTCCCAAGAAGATGGACTCCTATTCTTTCCTTGGTCCAGGAATCTCAGGGAGAGGCCTATTGATGCATCAGTGAGGTCTGGAGGGGCTTCCTGCTGGGTGTCCTGCCCTGTCTGGATGGCCTTGTGGGGTGCTGGTCACTAGTGGGGACCTGGGGCCAGGCGGCCTAGGTTTGAATCCTGCTCCTTCACCTCACCTAAAATTCTCTGCCCTTTAGATTCTTCCAGCAAAATAAGGTTAATTTGCTCACCTTACTTTAGAGTGTTGCAAAGAGTGTGTGTGTGTGTTACGGAGGACCAGGGCTTTTGCACTGCACCACATCCCCAGCCCTGTTTTAGTTTTTATTTTGAGACAGGGTCTCGCCAAATTGCTTGGGCTGGGCTTGAAGTTGTGAATTTGTGATCCTCCTCCCTCAGCCTCCCAGAGTGCTGGGTTTACAGGTGTGCCCCACCACGCCCTGCTGGATAGCATTGTTACTATTATATTATCATCAATTACTTTCACAAGTAAGGAAGCCAAAGGGAAGCTGGGACCTACCTAGAGCCACACAGCCTGGTCTGTGTGATTCCATAGTCTTATTTTCTGGGTTCGCCCCCTTGCCTCAGTAGATACAAGGTCTGAAGGCGCGGGCCCCTCCCTTTCCTGGATGTGTTCCCAGCCTGACTCCAGGGCTTTGCATCTTCTTTCCAGCTCAGGAGGTCTGTGTGTGGCCCAGTTTGGCTTGTGGGCCTGACCTGACGCAGGCCTGGCCGGGCAAGCTTCTCCCTCAGGGAGGCCTGCGGGCCCTCAACCTGCCATGCTGTGCTTTCAGCCCCTCCAGAGAAGCCACAGCTCACCTGCTGGCGGAAGAGCCTCCTGGGCAGCATTGTCTGTGAGTGGAGCCCTCGGAGTGCCCCATCCTCGACGACCAAGGCAGTACTGTGGGTGAAGAAGCTGTAAGTAGCCAGACAGCATGTGAGTTTCTGTCTCTCCATCCTTACTGAGGCCCCCAGTGCTGTGGGGGCTCCCGGAGGGACCCAGTGGGCGGGGCAGGCCAGGGATCCTGACATTTCCTCAGGAGAAAGTAATTCCTCTGGGGTAGCTGGGAGGGAACGAAGGAGGGCTCTGCTCGTGTGCTTATCACAACAGCTGGGGGAAATGGGTGGGTTTTTTTTTTGCTGGATAAACAGGTGCACAAACGGGTTCAACAAATGGATGAATTTGTTTAGGGCTATCTAACTAGTAAGTAGCTCTGCTGGAAATCCAATTCCATGTTGCCTGATTTCATGTGAAGTCTAAAGATTTCGAGTGTTGCTCCAAAGGAGCTGCAAACGGCCCTGGGAGTGGGGAGACATCATCGGTGCCTTGACCCTGGGCACATGCGTGCTTTTTCCATCACAAAGGCAGGTGACAGGAAGTGGTGAGAGGTGCAGAGCTACAGCTGAGAGCAGTGGGGCTAGAGTTGTGCCTGTCTGGGGTCCCAGCCCTGCCGCTAGAAGGTGACATAAAGTGGGGGACCTGGGATGGGTTCCGTCACAGAGGAGAGGAGGTAGACAGTGCTGTGAACAAACCCACGTCTGCGGTTTTTTGTTTGTTTTGTTCTTTTGCAGTACTAGGGCTTGAACGCAGGACATTTCTCACTGAGCTACATCCCTAGCCCTTTCTTTACTTTTCATTTTGAGACAGGGTCTCATTAAATCACTAAGTTGCCCAGAATGGGCTCGAGTTTGTGATTCTCCTGCCTCGGCCTCCCAGAGTGCTGGTAGTAGTTACCGGTACGCACCACCATGCCTGGCTCACCTCTGTGGTTCTGTCTGTCCACATCCTGGAGCCGGGCTCACCTTAGTCTGCAAGTTAATACTGAGCTCCAGCTGTCAGTCACAGGGGACGGTAACTCCCCACCCCCAGCTGAGGTTTCTCTCTTCATGCTTTCAGTTACCTCAGTCAACTGCAGTGTGAAAATACTAAGTGAAAAATTCTAGAAATAAACAATTCTTAAGTTTTCAATCGTGCCGTTTTGGGTAGCTTGATGAAGTCTTGAACCAGCGTGTCCACGCTGCGTACACTGTCTGACCCTCAAGCACTAAGGAGCCTCCGTGCTCAGTGTCTGTGTTCGAGTGGTCCTTATTTTACTTAGCACAAGAGCTGAGCGCACGGGCCCAGGGCGCAAAGCAGAAAGGACAGATTAGCTATAGTCCTGTGTCGCCGGTGAGGCTGCTGCACACGGAGGACAAATATGGCCTAAATGGGTCTGTTCTGGGCATTCGGGTGCCTACCAGAGATCTGGGCACACATCCTCTGCAGATAAGGGAAGACTGCTTGATCCAAAAATCAGCGGACGGGCCCAGGATGGTTTGCCTTCTGCCGTGTCTGTCTCCAGAGAGGTGCTGGTGGGCTTGGCAGTCGTATTTATGTTGTGACCCCCACACAGGAGAGTGTAGGTGGCCCGTCTGCAGATGCTGCGGCTGCCATCGGGACCGTCTGCACACACCCAAATGGGGAGACCAGTGAGCTTCCCAGCCGGGAGCTGGGTTTGGACAGACAGTGTCTGGGCCCCGAAGGTGCCGCACAGGCAGCGTGGCCCACACAGTGGCCACCCCCCACCTACTTGTTCGACAGCAAAGGGGAGAACCAGGTGTTCAGTGCTCACATCTTCCTGCCAGCAGCCCGGAACAAGGAGATGTTGCGTTCTACTTTCTCCCCTGGGTGTGCCTACTGTCACATCTGCGCCTACCCTGAGAGCCCACCTGCACCTCCCCAGCCTTTAGGGAGTTCAGCATCTGCCTGGAGCTGTGCTGCGCGGTGAGGCAGACACAGGGGACGGAGCAGCACCTGTCCTCCGGCAGCACAGGGGGAGGCCTAGAAACCAGCAGCCACCCGCCTTCTCGGCCTGGGTGGTGGAGGTTGACGGGCTGGCCCAGGGGCAGCTCTAACTCCTGGGCAGGCTGAGCAGGCTTCCCAGAAGGAGTTTGTCCCGTGAGCCAGAGCCAGTTGTGGCAGCAAGGCTGTTATCCCTGTACTCTAGGAGGCTGAGGTAGGAAGACTGCAAGTTGGAGCCCAGCCTGGGCAACTTAGTGAGACCTGCCTCAAAATAAAAAGTAGAAAAAGGGCTCAGGGGATGTGAAGGACTTGGGTTCAATCCCCACTACCACCCAGAAACAAAACAAAACAAAAACTCTCTGAGTCGGAGGTTGGTGACTCTCCTGCCAGCAACAGGGCAAGTGGCTGCTGCGGCCTAAAGTGCCTGCACACACTGGAAGTGGATGAAGTCTGACTCACCTGGAATGTCCTCGATCTCCAGAATTCTTCTCTGGACTCATCCGTCAGCAAGCCCGGCACCTCCCTGTGCATCCCTCTCTTTAGAACTCCCCACATACCTGAACCTAAGTGAAGTCCTGGGCCTCTGCTCCAGCACCTCCCGCTCTGTCCCAGGGCTGTGCTGTCTGTTTTTGTTTTGCTTGAGACAGAGCCTCCCTATGTGGCCCAGGCTGGCCTAGAACTTGTGATCCTCTTGCTTCAGCCCCCCCCCGAGTTCTGGGATATTTCTGTTTTCAAATCATACTGAAAGGTTGGATAATTTACTCAAAATCATGAAAGGTGTGAGGAGGCAGTATGGTAGGTAGAGCTGGGATGTGAGCCCTGGGATTGGACCTTGAGCCGAGCTCCTAGTCGCTGCTCCAACCTCCCTGCCCTCTGGAAGCGGTGCAGGAACTCAGGAGCAGCCCTCCTGTTTGTGTCCACAGTCAGACTGACCTTATGGAAGAATTCCAGGAGTGGTGCCTCTATTCCCGGGAATCCCGGAAGTTCTTCTGCCAGTTGCCAGTTCCAGAGGGAGACACATCTATCCATATAGTGTCTGTGTGTGTTGTCAACAGTGCTGGAAGCAGGATCAGTAACAAGGAGACGTTGCAGGTCAATAAGATCTGTAAGTAAGCCCTTGATTGGCTTTTACTTGATATTCCTCAGAGGGGCAGGAATGGGGTGGCCGAGGTGTGCGGGGAGCTGGAGCCTCTCAGGCGTGTCTTACTGGGAGGTCTGTCTGTGAAGACGAGCATCCTGTCAAGGTGTGCATGGCAGGTTGGGGCTGAGTTGGGGTCCGCCTGGACGGGTCTGTGGAGCCTGTTGGCCTCTCCTGGGCACCGTGAAGAGCCACACTCCCTCTCCCACAGTGAAGCCCGACCCACCTACCAATGTCATTGTCACCCCTGTGGCCGGACACCCACATTGGCTCAATGTCACCTGGAAGGACCCCCACTCCTGGAACTCAGATTTCTACAGGCTCCACTTTGAGGTCCGATACCGGGCTGAGCGATCAGAGACTTTCACAACCTGGATGGTAAGCTCATCTCTCCCGAAAGGAAAAGCGCCCCTCAGCATTTGGGGGTAGCAGAGAGGGTACTAGAAAGTGAGAGATGAGCTCTAGCTTTGTACCATCTTCCCTCCTGGTATGGATGAGTCATCTTACCGTATGGCTGTGGTCGTGGTCACCTGATCTATGAGAGCTGCAGTATGCCCGGCCAGTTGTCCCCTCTTCTTGGGCCCTCGGCGAGTGTGAGTGTGACGGGATTTGGTAGATAAGCATGTCCAGTGCTGTGGTTAAGTCTGGGGTTGGGGCAGCGACATACAGCATCAGCCGGTGTGGCCGAGCATGACCCCGGCTCCAAAGCCTGCAGAGAGGGGCCAGTGGGCAGGGCAGGGTGTCTGTGGCGCTTCCCCCTGCCCAACTGCAGTCCTGTGCCTCCGTCCTCAGATCCAGGACTCCCAGTATCAGTGCATCATCCCGGATGCCTGGCGCGGCCATAGGCATGTGGTACAGCTCCGGGCCCAGGAGGAGTTCGGGATCGGCTCCTGGAGCGAGTGGAGCCCTGAGGCCAGAGGAACCCCTTGGACAGGTACTTCAGGGGTGTGGAGGGAGGCAGAACATCTCTGCTATGTCAGTGCATCAGCAGCCTAGGGTTACAGGGCGAGTCACCCCAAAACCAGTGCCTAAAACAGCAGCCACTGACTTGCCTGAGCTTCTAAAAATAAGTTGGATAGCAACTTGCCTGTGGGTCTGGCCTGTCGCCAGGGCAGCTGCTACCACCAGGCTGGAGGGGCCGGGGTGGCCTCACATGCAGGGCTGCTGGTGGCCCGGCTTCTCCCTTCTGACAGGAAGTGGGCAGCAGGGTCGGATGGGAGGGAGCAGCTGCATGTTACTGACAAGCTCCATTTTTAACGAGATGATGAAGGTAATAACCATTGCTTGGGGGATTAATAAAGATAGTGTGTTTGTGATAAAACAACAAGTTCCAGAAAAATATGAAAAAGGTGATTATCACCAGTATTTTTACACCTAGGGAAAACTAGTGGGAACATTTTAGTGTACTTTTTTCTAGGTTCGTGTGTGTGTGTGTGTGTGTGTGTGTGTGTGTGTATTGTAAACATTCTCCATGTTCTGAATTTTTTTGGAAATGTATTATTTAGCAACTGCGTGAGTAATCTTTTTTTAAACCTCTAGGAGTTTTTAAAAAAAATTCCGATTTGTGTGTGTGTGAGTGTGTGCGTGTATGCGTGTGTGTGTGTGTAGAACTGGGGATTGAACCCAGAACCTTTGCACTCAGCTACATCCCAGCCCTTTAATTGTTCCTTTTGAGAGAGGGTCTCACTAAATCGCTAAGTGGCCCAGATTAGGTTTGAACTTGCAATCTTCCTGCTTTAGCCTCCTACGGTGCTGGGATTATAGATGTGTGCCCAGTATACTGAGCTAACCTTAAACGATGTTTGCCAAATTCATGTAAGCCTCGGCTGAGAGGTCCAGGAGGGCTTATAGTGCTGAGCAGTGGCCTGTGGCTCAGCCTTCCCATTTCTCAGCCGTCCTTTCTGGAAGAAACTGCTTGACTCTGATTCTGCTGGTACCCTGCTGACTCTAAATGACAAACCTACCTGGTTGCCTTTTATTTTTTCCTGATAAAACCACTTGAGACGTTATCTCCTGACACTCTACTGTGAAAAATTGGGATTTAGCAGACTGAGGCCGCTCCCCCAGCTTCTCCTTGATGCCTCTAGGACGCAAGCCTCATTCCTCCCGGCACAGTGCGTTTTGAGGCTGCTGGGCTCACTTTGCGGTCAGATCTCTCCAGCCCCACAGCAGAGTCAAACCAAATCAGTCATTCTTTAATACTTGCCAGTGAGAAAGAATAAAGTACCCTTCACTGGTTGTATGCATGGACATAAAAAGGAAAAGAGAAATGACATCAATTGCTTTGTCCTATTCCCATCCTTGTCACTCTCTCCCAACGCTGGCCCCAAGGAGGACACAAACTTTGTATATAACCTGCAGCTTTACATATGGGCCTTTGAGCTCTGCAGTGTGGGGTCTTGGTCTTTCCTGCTCTGGAGAGACGTGTGTGTGTGTGTGTGTATGTGTGTGTGTGTGTATGTGTGTGTGTGTTGAGGGCTGGGGCGTCGCCCTACATGTGCTATGAGGCGCAGGCCAGGAGCAGGGTGGAGGGTGGCGGGGCGAGCTGCCTTCCTGTTGCCCTCCTCAGAAGCTGCTTCCTGCTGCTGCCTGGATAAGGAGGGCCTGACTAGCATTGAGCATTTTAGGAAGAACATTTCAATCAGCGGGAACACCCTGCAGGCTAGATTGTGTTAACCTACACACAGTTTTCTTTGATTTGCATATGCTTGAACCAAGACACACTGCTTATCTGAATGCTGAACATTAGCATGGCCTTGGTGGCTTTGCAAGGGAAGAAAGTCAGTCATGACATTTTGGAGAGGAAATGTTCCCATATAGGCCGACACCTGCTTTCCCTGCCATCCAATTACTTCATTTAGGCAGTCACTTGCATTAAGGAATCTCGTTTTGTTAGAAAGTTCTGTCTTTTAAAAATCTTTGTCAGGAATGATGGTGTTTGGGAGACTGAGGCAGGAGGATCGCAGCAAGTTCAAGGTCAGCTTAGACTACATAGTGAGTTCAAGGCCAAGCTGTCTCAAAAAAAAAATTTTTTTTTTCTTTAAATTTGGTAAACTGTGTGTAACGTAAAATTTATTATTTTCACCATACTACTCTATGGCCACCACCCCATTCACCTGCAGGCCTTTACAGCTTATGAAGCTGAAACTGTTCTTTACATAGCCACCCCTGTCCGCCGGCAATCCCCATTTCACTCCTCACTTCTGTGTTTGATTACTCTAGGATACTGTGGATAAGTGGAATCATAGGGGATTTATCCTTTTGGATCTGGCTTATTTTGGTTAGCACAAGTCTTCAAGGTTCATTCACACTGTAATGTGTGTTAGAACTTCCTTCCTTTGAAAGGTTGATTCATATTCTATTTTATAAAAATACCTTGTTTCGTTTATCCATTCCTGTCAGCGAACACCTGAGTTGCTTCTGCCTTTTGTTATTGTGAAAAATGCTGCTGTGGACATGGGTATACAAATACGTATCTAACCTTGCTTTCAGTTCTCTTGTTTATATGCCCAGAAGTAGAATTGCTCCATCACATGGTAATCTATTTTTAATTTTTTGAGGAACTGCCATGCTGTTTTTCACAATGGCTATACCTTTTTTTTTTTTTTTTTTTTTTTTGCATTACTGAGCATTGAACCCAGGGCCTTCACACTGAGTTACATCCCCAGCCATTGTTATTTTTTATTTGGAAACAGGGTCTCACTAAGTCGATGAGTTGATAAGTTGCCCAGGCTGAGCTGGAATTTGTGATCCTCTTGCCTTGGCCCCCTGCAGTGCTGGGATGGCAGACATGTGCCACCACATTCAGCTCACATAGAGTGTGATGGTATTTGTGTCTGAGACCACCTATTTTTCCAAAGATGTACAATAGTTCTTTTGAGCCTCCCACCTCAGGCCGACCAGTCTTTAGATATCTTTATGGGTCTGACTTGCTGTCTCACTCTGGCTTGGTTTGCACTTCCCTGGCAATGAGGGATGCTGAACACCTTTTCCTGTGCTTAATGACTGGGTATCTGTGGAGAACTGTCTATTCCAGTTGAAAGCCCTCCCTTCCGTGAGCCCCACTTTCCTCAGTGGTCCTTGCTGTCCTCTTGGGTGACCCCTGCCATGCTCTGCACTTTGCGGTGTGCTCCCTGAAGTTTGGGCTGCCCAGGGGCCTGCATCTCCCAGCTTGTTGCATGGGATGGTTTCTTACCTGTCTGGTCAGCTGTCCCTGAATCAGTTCTCATTTGCAGAGGTCTCTTGTCAAACGGCTGCTGTCCTCCTTCTGTGGAGGGAGGTCTCCATCTGGCCAGCTCTGGGTCCTGACTCTGGCTCCCTGGCTGTCGGTTCCATGCTGGGATGACCATGCGGCTCAGCAAGAATGCGCCTGAAGCAGCTGAAGTGTGCGACTCCCTAATGTCTGTGTGGTCAGGGAGGTGTCTTTACCCGTGGTGAATATGTCTGCTCCCCTCTCTGTGAGGGCAGAGCCCGAGGAGCTTGGGTGATCCTGAGGCCAGACGGGTTTAGGTGGAAAGAGGGGCAGTTCTGGAAATGAGAGGGAGGCTAGCGTGTTACTTCCTGTGCAGCAACCTGGCTGTTTGGGGTGTGTCTGTGCACTAGATCCTGCATCAGTGGGCTCCCTGGCCCTAAGGACCTTCAGCTCTCAAAGCCCAGAGAAAGGGACCCCTCCCCAGCCTAGTTGCAGAGGTGGTGACCATTGGAGGACACATGCAATCAAACTGGACCTGAGAATCGGGTTGGAAGATGTTTTAGTTACTTTTCTCATTGCTGAGACAAAATACCCGGCACCCAAAGTTAAGGGAGGAAAGGTTTAGTTCGGCTCCACCTAAATCCGTCTGGCCTCAGGATCACCCAAGCTCCTCGGGCTCTGCCCTCACAGAGAGGGAAGCAGACATATTCACCACGGGTAGACACCTCCCTGACCACACAGACATTAGGGAGTCGCACACTTCAGCTGCTTCAGGCGCATTCTTGCTGAGCCGCATGGTCATCCCAGCATGCAACCGACAGCCAGGGAGCCAGAGTCAGGACCCAGAGCTGGCCAGACGGAGACCTCCCTCCACAGAGGGAGGACAGCAGCCATTTGACAAGAGACCTCTGCAAATGAGAACTGATTCAGGGACAGCTGACCAGACAGGTAAGAAACCATCCCATCCAAGAGGTTTCAGTTCATAGTTGGCTGGCTCCAAGGCAGGGTGGCAGGCAGAGGAGAAACAGTTCATGGTGGGCAGAAGGCAGCAACGTAGCAAAGAAGCAGCAAATGACAAGGGACCACAGCAGTCCTCTTTCTGCCCCTTATATTCCATCAAGGCTACCTGTCTTTAGGGTAGATAGTACTCACACCCAGGGAGGACCTTTGTATTATCCACACACAGAACTATGCCACACCAATCAGTGGACTAATTTAGTAATCACACACCCTTGATCCCAGCAACACACGCTTAATCCCAGCATCACACACTTTAGATCCAGTCACCTCTGAAAAGCCCCACCTATGACTGCATGAAGCTTTGGGGGGACATCTAGACACAAGTTGTAACAGATGAGATTGGCAAAGTTAATTCACCTCTCAGAGCCTCAGTCTTGTTGTCCATAAAGTGGGCATGATAGGATCTGTTTTGAACGCTTTGGAAAGTTTTTATAAGTCCAATGAAAACCTTTTTTTTTTTTTTTTTTTTTTGGTGATGGTACTAGGGATTGAACCCAGGGCCTTTGCACTGACCTACATTCCCATCCCTTTTTGTTTTTCATTTGGGACAAGATCTCACTGAGTCACTAAATTGCCCAGACTGAACTCAAACTTGTGAACTTCTTGCCTCAGCCTCCCAGAGTGCTGAGATTCCAGGCCTGTTCCACTAGGCCTGGTGAGAACTCTTCTTCAGAACTGGCGAAGTGTACTGTAAATGTTAATGGGTACTGCGGTGTTGATTTGTGGGATGAAGAAAGAGGCTATGGGCATTCCAGAATCACTATCCTGGGTGCCATCCTGGACCCACTAGTTGGCATCTGGAGGGGTGGGCGATCTCCCACGTGAGAGATCTCCCACATTTAGCTGGCCTGCCAAAGCTTCTGTCAGCACCCACATGGAGTGTGGGCCCCTCAGAACCCCTTTGCAAGGGAGCACGGGGAAAGTGCCTATGAAGCCCATTAGGTATAAGGAGCCTGTTTATTGCTGCTCAAAAATCCCTTTAACCCCCTTTCCTCATCTCCAAGAGTGGGGATCGTAGGGGTTGGAGAAGAGGGTGGAGCTGTGCATTTATAAAACACCTGGGTACCCTGAGGCCAGGGCTGGACCCTCCAGGCAGTTGAGTGCCTTTGGCTTGGACTCCCCCCCCAAAAAAACCTGGAAAATGAGCCCTAGTATGAAAATATAAGCACTACTCCAAAAATAAGCCCTGGTTGAGACCGTCAGCCAGATGGACACATTTAATACATCTGTCATAATACATGACACATGTATTGAATTATAAAATAATAATATATAATTAAATATACATAAATAATATTATTGACATTAATACTTAAAGTAAATGATAATATCAATTATAATTAAGTACTTGTAAATACCCAAAAGGCTACCTTTGGATAAGAGGTAAACGCCTATGTAGACAGATGACTTGGAGACTTCTTACTGAATGACCAATCAGAGTACAGACACAAGACACAAATAATGTGCACACTAGATAACGAATGGAGATGGTTGCGTCTAATATGAATCCTCATGATTCAATACATTGTGTGTTGTAATGGGCATATTTAAGGAGAGTGTGGCTGGGCCTGGAGGCCAGGGCTGAATGATCATCTGTGGTCTACCAAGCTTTCCGCTTTCCACACCCCACATGCTTGTTCATCCTTCAGTCCCCGCTGCATGGCAAATTGTTCTTTGCCAGGCTGGACTGGGAGGAATGCAGAGGAAGAAGTAACTGGGTCCTTTCCGTGAATTCTAGGTGTCATTGTGTGACCTCGGGACAGTTTCTTTCCCTTGCTGGGCCTGTTTTCCTGTACAGTGAGGCCAGTAGTTGTGCTCTTGGCCCCTTCATTGTGGCCCAGGTATGGTTTCCCCTCCCCTGGGGACAGCACACTCCCACTGGATTCTTCCTGAGCAGAAGCAGGGTCCCCATCTCCTCCACCCCTCTCCAGTCCTTATTCCACCGATGAGGGGGAAGTTGTCATCATTGTGCATCCAATTTCTGTGCTGTTGTAAACTTCTTCTTGGAAAATGAGAAGAAAAATATTTTGGAATCCAGAGCATTCCAGCCGCGGCCTGTCACAGCCCTGTGCCTGGTCCCTCAGGCCCACATTTGCTGAGGGCCTGGCTTCCGGTCAAGACTCTGGCTCTGAGCCTGGCCTCCTCGTTCTTCAGCGATTTCCAGGGAAGTGCTGTTCCCACGGAGGGGTGCTGGCTGCTGGGGGCTGGCCTGTGTCCTTCTGCTGCAAGCTGTGGTGAGCCACCCAGGCAGGGCTTGGGGGTGCTTAGTTATGCTGCTGTTTTAATTTCAAAAGGTGCATGGAAGAAAATTAAAATGCTAACAATGCTTATATCTGGTGATATGTATCCTTCCATTTTCCCTCCTGTGTATGGAGCTGTGATAGATAATGCAATATACCATAGATAATAATGGGGATGTTGCTTTAGAAACTTTGAACCAAGCTATATGAACTCTTTTTTGTTTTGTATTTTTCATACATAATATTATGGCTTCAACAGTTTTCTAAAATACACATTTGGGTTGAGTTTTGTAGTGCACTCCTGTAATCCCAGCTCTGGGGAGGCTTAAGCAGAAGATTGCTTCTCAATTCAAGGCCACCTTGGGCTACATAGTGACACTCTGCCTCAGAAACCACACACACACACACACACACACACACACTCTTTGAGGTTTTATTCTTTTTTTTTCTTTTTTTTTTTTTTGAGCGGGGGAGCAAACTCAGCAAGGCAAGCACTCTAACCACTGAGCTAAATCCCCAGCCCTTGAGGTTTTTTTTTTTTTTTTTTTTTTTTTGTGGTGCCGGGGATCGAACTCAGGCCCTTGTGCTTGCAAGGCAAGCACTCTAATCACTGAGCTAAATCCCCAGCCCCACCTTGAGGTTTTATTCTTGATCAACATGTAGTAATTGAGTATATTGGTGGGATGCATTGTAATGTGTGTTTGTGTGTGTTTTGTTTTTTGGTTTTTAGAGACAGAATCTCTCTATGTACCTCAGGCTGGTCTCAGATTCACTCTGTAGCCCAGGCTGGCCTTGAATTTGCAGCAATCCTCCTGCCTCAGCCTCCCAAGTGCTGGGATTACAGGCATGCATCACCATGCCCAGCATCATTGTGATGTTTGATACAGATATATTTTGTGTAATGCTTATAAAAATTTTTAAGGACTATTACATTATATGGCTCTAACATAATTTGTACAACTAGTGTCTTAAGGTCAGATATTTGGTTATTTTCAGTGGTTTCTTTTTGGAGAGAGTTTGTTTTTGTTTTTTTGTTTTGTCTTTTTTTTTGAGACAAGGTCTCAATACATAGCCTATGCTAGTGTTGAACTCGCAGCCATCCTCCTGCCTCGCCCTTCCCAGTGCTGGGATTACAGCCGTGCACCCTCATGCCAGGCTCTGTTTTTTGTTGTTTGAGATGGCATCTTGCTGTGTTGTCCAAGTTGTCCTTGAACTCTTGGGCTCAAGTGATCCTCTTACATCAGCCTCCTGTATCCCTGGGACTGTGCTGGGCTGTTATGTACTTTTTGATAATACTATGATGATCTTTTTTGTAGTCATGGAGCCCATCTGTAGGACTGAGGGTCTGTGGGACACTAACAGCAGCTCTCCCTTCTCTACAGAACCCGGGACTTCCCCAGCTGTACCCCGAGTCACGGAGGTGAGTGTTCCTGCAGAAGGTCAGGGCAGCAGCACCTCGTATTGAGAGCTGGGCTGGCACCAGACAGGAAGTGGTTTAAGTCCCACCTCCTGCTGGAAAGGTGGCTGTGTGCTGCTGAGCCTCCATGAGGGCCGAGCAGGTCCCTGTCCCCAAGCTGTGAAGGGCAAGCAGCAGCACTGTCTGGTGCTCAGAGCTGCCGGGTCTGGTGGCTGCCGTTTCATCTCAGCCATTTGGACACGGCTGGCGGCTCAGCATGAGACACAACTTAGTCTCCCTGAGTCCTTTCCCTGTGGACGCTGGTATCACAATGTGCTGCAAAGAGGACCACCTCTGGAGCCGCTTAACAAATTCCCGGAGTAATCCAATTTCTCAGCCAGCTCTGTCTCCTCCTGGGGTCCTCAGTTCCCTTGTGCTAAGCCGGGAGGCTCAGCCGCAGGCCACAGGCAGAGCTGTTGGCACAGGGAGGGAGCCGGGCCGGGGTCTGCCGCCCCGCTTACCAGCTCTGGGCCGGCTTGGTGTCATTCAGTCCTCGTGGTGTGCTGAAAAAGCAGAACAAGGCTGAATGAGTTGAGGAGTCCACCAAGATCCCGTAGCTGTGAGTGGCGGAGCCGGTTCGGGTTCATGCTGTCCCGGAGGCGGTAGGGCCTGCGGCTGTAAGGACAGCTGAGGCAGCATCTGTGAGCACTTCCTGGACGGGGCCTCAGCTTGGCAGCTTCTGGTAGGGAGGCGGATGGGAAGAAATCTCCCTCTCGAACTAAGTGGGAACTCAGTATAAATAACAGAGAAAGGGTGTTGAGGGTGACAAAGGTCAGATGCTAGAGAAAGGAACACCTTGGTGGCCCAGGAGTGCTTGGAGGAAGAGAGAACACCTGAATCCACAGACACGGATCTATGTCGGTCACATCTCTCTTAGGTGCCTCCTACTGATGAAGAAGACAGTGATCACCCAGTTTCTCCAATAGCAACAAGCCTCCCAGGTAAGGACTGGATATTTTTGTATTTCTCTGGTTTGCAAAAGATTTCCTCTGATTTGGATAGTAGGCAGAGGATCCATGACAGAAATATATGTATATATTCTCCCTAAGTTGCCCAGGCAGGGCTCAGACTGGAAGTCTTCTTGCCTCAGCCTCTGAGTGCTGATACAGGCGTGTACCAGCATGCCTGGCTCGAAATGGGCCTTGAATGGTACGGCTGGGACGGCATCGGGCTGGGCGTTGAAGGGTGGCTGCGAAGGAGGAAGGCCGGGTCTTCTCTAGCCATACTCCCTGATAACGCTTGTCCAGCCCCACCCTGTAAAGAGCTCTGATGGGCTGGTCAGTGCCTAATTTATATCTCCATCCTGATCTTCCTGCCAAGACCTAGATTTGTACATCCTGCTGCCTGGTGGACATATCCACTTGGAACCTATCAGAAACCTCAGACTCGACACGTCTGAAAGAAAATGGGCCAATCGCCTCTCGGCCTTTTGGCTAAGACCAAGTGTAGAAAACGGGCCATCCCCCCATCCGTTCTTCTCCATCTTCCCCGTCTCCGAAACTGGCACCCACTTGCTGGGCTGCTCAGATCTTGGGGAGCAGCCACCCTCCCCCCATCAGCAGGCCCCGCTGCTGTGCCTTGAGACCTGCCAGAAGGTGACTGCTGCTCTCCACTGTCGCCTCCCATCCTGCAGGGCCTCGGTAGGGCCAAGTGGCCTGCTGGCTTCTGGGCTGAGTTCCTGAAAGATCTCTAACCAGACCCAAAATGACCCTTAAAGCACAAACCCAAGCTCTCCCTGGCTCCGCCGCGTCTCCTCGGAGTCTCTGTGGGATTTCTAACAGAGCACCCCGCCCCCCTGCCCTGGGTCCACTGGGCCTCCCTGCCCTTCCGCATGTGCCCCAGCTCAGGGCCTTTGCTTTGCCTCCTGCTCTGTCTGCATGCCCTTCCTCTGACCTCCGCGTGGCCAGCTCCTTCCAGCACCATGCCCAGCTGGTGCCCTTCTTCCCTGACCACTGGCTGTGACAGAGCTCCCATCCTCCACTGCTGCTTGCTCCCTTCCGATGGTTTGGTTTCTGTCATCGCCCTGGTCACAGCCTGCTGTAACATGTGATAACATCATGTTGTATGTTTGCTTCTTTGTCTGGCTCCCTGGACTGCAATGTAAAATCCTGGAGGGGAGGAGCTTTGCCGTCACGCTTCGCTTTGCATCTGAGGCTCAGAGCAAACCTGCCACGTCATGGGCACTCAGTAAATATCTATGGGATGGAGGGAGGAACAGTGAGAAAAGTTGATGAAATATTACTAAAGCAGCAAGAGAGCCTCCTGCTGTTTCTGTCAGGACTCGGGGCCCACTGGGAAAGTCTGTCCTTGCGGCTGCAGATCACTAGCCAGTCAGGATGCATGGCAGTGGCTGCCCCAGTGGGCGCCTGTGACAAGGAGCAGCAGGCGGAATGTGCACCACAGTGGTGCCAGCTGGATAGAAAAGCCTGAATCCTGGGTTCATACAGCTGTGCCAGTGTGTATGTGTGTGTGTGTGTGTGTGTACATGTGTGTGTTACTGGGGTTGAATCTGGGGCCTTTATGCTGAGCTACTTCCCAGCCCTTTCAAATTTAAAAAATTTTTTTGATGTAAGGGTCTTGCTAAATTGCTAAATTGCTCAGGCTGGGCTTGAACGTGCCATTCTCCTGCCTCAGCCTCCCAGAGTGGCAGAGCTTACAAGTATGGGCCACTGCGTGGGGCTACGACGGTATGTTCTGCATTCCCTGCAGAAGGAGAGAACGGTGGTTTTGGTTCGGTGACCCTCTGTCCTGTCAGGGGTCTCTGGAAGTTACAGGAAGGTCCTTTCTGTGAGTAGATATGGCTGCATGTGAAGGTGGATTTTTCTTTCATTTGCTCAGTGCGGTGTCTTGGAGTCTGCCTTGTGCCAGGTTCCCTGTGCGTGCAGGAGTGCCCCAGAGAGAAAGATGCTTCTCAAAGTCCCTGCTCTCTGGAGCTCTGAATAGGGTGGAGCTGGAGGGACAGGTAGGAACCCCACAAGAGAGGGAGCCCGGCCCCACCTAGCACTCCCGCCCCGGCTGTGTGAAGTTCAGGGAGCGATAAGTGGGGGCCCGGGCCAGAGACAACACCCCCTGGAGAGCACCGCTTGATAGAAAGCTTCCCAGCCCCTTGACACCTCCTCGATGGAGCAGCAATCGAGGAGACCCCCGGAACCTCTGTGCCTGGGGGACGGGCTGAGTGCCCCTGGGGAAGCCATTCTGAAAGTGAGTGGGAGTCTGTGGCTGGCCACAGGAGCTGAGAAACAGCTTGAGATGAACCTCTTGCCAAGTGGTGGAATCCTGGGGTCTGTCAGGTCATGCTGGGGGCGGCTTGTTTGTTGGTTTATTTATTTATACAGAAGATTGCAACCAGGGCCTTTGCACTGAGGTACTTCCCAGCTCTTTAAATAAAAATATTTTTTTAATACAGGGTCTTGCTCAGTGGTTAAATTGCCCAGGCTGGGCTTGAACTTGCGATCCTCCTGCCTCAGTGTCTCAGAGTACATGCTCCACCACGCTCAGCTAGGGCTGGCTGTTTAGAGTTGGATTTGGCCAGAAAACTGGCTGGCTTCTTGAGTGGGCTGCTGGTTTAGCAGAGCTGTTTCCTGTTCTAGGGACAGGTTCCTGTGAGGCTTTTGACAGCACCAGCTAAGTGGTTTTTCTTTTTGTCTTCTTTCTACTTCTCTTTTTCCTCCTCCTCTTGCTTCTTCCCGCTCCTCTTCTTCCTCTTCCTCCTCCTCCTCTTCCTCCTCTCCCTCTCATTTCTTTCCAGTGCAAGATTCTTCCTCGGCACCACTGCCTGCGTTCCTGGTGGCTGGAGGAAGCCTGGCCTTCGGATCTCTCCTCTGCATTGGCCTTATCCTGAGGTGAGATGGGGTCCTGGGTGTGGCTCAGGGCTGTTCTCAGATTTCTTAACTAGATTTCCTTCGGTCATCAAAATTTTATAGAGCATCAGCTTATTCATTTTTTCATTCAACAAATGAACGTGCACATAACATGTGCAGCACCTGGTCTCCTGCTAAGCCCTGTTGCGGAGATGTGGGAGACAGGATAGACTGTCTAGTGAGGGGGCGGGACCCGGAGAGGTGATTACTGGCGTGGTGAGGGCTTCTGAAAGAGCAGTCTGTGGTGAGGAGAATCAGCCAACACCAAGGAGAAAGAGGAGTTGCTCTGATGAGGAGGAGAAAGGAAAGTGTTCCAGGAGGTGTAGGACGGTGGAGAGAGCTTTCTCTGTGTTAGCTCACCGGATCCTTACAGTGGCCCAGAGCTAGGGCAGCTACGGTAGTGCCACTGGAACACCAGGGCTGTCTCGCAGTGACGAAGAGTGAAACCAAGGATGGAAGACGTAGGGTGCAAGCAAGTTTATTTAAGAGATAAAAGGTACAAAGTAAAATATATAAAAGCAAGGAAGTCAAAGATATAAAAACAAGGAAGTAAAAATATAAAGGCAAGGAAGTAAAGCTCCTGCCAGCCAGGAGGGGTTCTGAGCAGGATACCCACGAGGGCTCTTTGTCTAGGGATTTTTAAGGGTTTGGAAGGGACTGCATGTTGTGTGTAAGCAATATAATCTCTGCCCTGTGGGAGACTACATACTTCTTAGGGTCTAATCTATGCAGTGTTTGTATAGTGCCTGTGCAGGGCCATGTACCCTCAAGCCAGTGGCCCAACTGATCATGCTCTGGACAAGTCCCAGGCAGCCGGAAGACATTTGGAAGATGGTTTTGTAAGATCCCTGGAGGGTGGTAACTCAGCAGACTCCATTTTGGACTTCCTGACTGGCTCCATTTTGGGCCCCTGTCCTTACTGCTGATAGAATCCTAACTCCTGTCTCATTAATTCCATTACAGTAGCAAGAAGACAACTCGAATTGTGTTGAGGGTAATTCTAGCTTTGACTTCCCCCCTCCCTTCCTGCCTCCCTCCCTTTCCAGTGCTGGGGATTGAACCCAGGCCTCGTGCATGCTAGGAAACTGAGCTACACCCCCAGCCCTTCACTTTGATTTTTCAATGAAGTAGTGACCAAGCCGTCCAGTGGGTGTGACGAAGGTAAGGCTCTGAACGAATGGAGGTAGCTCCTTGGAGAAAGCAAAGCCTTTTATACCTTTGGGCCAGAGAGGGGCCCTGTCAGCATTCACACACTCAAGCATTCTGCTTCTGTTTCTTCTTTATTTTTGTTTTTTATGTACTAGGGTCTGAACCCTGGGTCTTTGCACTGAGCTATATGCTCAGCCCTTTTAAATATATATATATTTTTAATTTTGAGACAGGGTTTCACTAAACCACCAGAATGCCCAGACTGGGCTTGAACTTGCAGTCCTCCTGCCTCAGCCTCTGAGACTGCCAGGACTTCAGACCTGCATCCACACACCTGGCTTTCTGCATGATTTCTTCCAAGGATATCTGTAGAAGTAGCTATCATGACTTCCATTTGGCAGCTGGTGAGGGAAGGTCAAGATTCAAACCCAAAGCTCATGCTCTTTGGAAAGGGCCACAGGGGCCATCTAGTCAAACAGTTTGATTTAAGGAAACAACCCCAAGACGTAAAATGACTTGCCCAAGGACAAGCAAGAGGCAGGACTGGAACACATGCTCTGAGAGCCCTGCCCATGGTACTTGCCTGCTGTTGGCCAGGTGTGGCCCGCTGGTCCTGCCACGCGCTCAGCAGGCAGTGCCATCTTGTGTGCTGTTAACCGCTGACAGCGGGGCTCTCCTGCCGGGAGGCCTGGCACCCGGTTGCTAAGCAACCAGACCCCCTGCAGGCGCAGACAGGGCCAGTGCCCAGGGCCGGGGACCTGTCAGCAGCTTGCTTCCCAGCTGGTGAGTTTCCGTAGGCTTCTGTGTGAGGTGCATTTATTTGGAGAGAAAACAGTCATTTCCAATGATGGCAGCGCTTCTGTTCCACAGATGCCTCCTTGTCAAGGAAGGGTTACAAAGCTAGGGACACTGTGGGGGTCTGGCAGGGCCAAGAGTCTGACTACAGTGACCGCTGGGAAGGCCACGTTCACACAAGGCAGGGCACGAGAGGCTGGCATCCATCCTGCCAGTCCATAATACCGTACTTTTACTTTTAGTACATTTATTTTGTATCCCAAGGCGAACATTTTCGTGAATGTTTTTCTAGCAATATCAGTGATGATATTTAATTTTACATATGTGCCATCTTCTGAAGGGGACACTGTGACTTTCAGGGACCAGTTCTTCCTCTGTCCCCTGGTCCCACCAGCTCTCTAATTTGTAATACTTGGCACTGGGAAAGTAGGGAGAATTATTCTCTAATAGAGAATTACTTTTCTCCACCTGTGTCCAGGAGGGACAGACACTACTCAGTGAAGACCCCCTAGATGAAGGCCTGGGATTGAAAACTCATTTGTCTTGGATGGAGGGTCTCATTCCTGGATATGATTACAGACTGTCCCTCCAGGGCAGGGACAGGAGACCTGCGTGGGCCACAGAAGTGGCTGGGGCAGTGGGTATTTTCTGTGGCCTTAGGAGGACCTTTGTTTCTACATCTTGTTTTGAAAAAAAGAGCGAGAGTGTTTAAAAAAAAACTTGTAGCCTCAGAACATTTCCTTTAAGCAAAACTTTATAAAGTCTGAATTTGTAAAGCAGATAAAAGGTGAAGATCGAGGTGTAAAGGAGCCCAGTGGCTCAGCCACGTGTGTGTCCCTTCCCCCTGCTGCCCGCCCTCTCATCTGGCCCTGCTCACTCCTGCTTAGCGATTTCACAAAGGGTTTCATTCACTCCTCAAAGCGTTTCAGAGAGAAAGCCAACTTTTTCAGTTACCCTTCCATTTGCCTTGCAAAAAAACTGAGGATAAAGATTGCTATCAAAATATATGCGTATACAGGGGTTGGGGATTTAACTCAAGTGGTAGAGCACTTGCCCAGAAAGCGCACAGCCCTGAGTTTGATCCCCAGCACCCAAGCGTGTGTGTTTGTATATTATATATGTGAATAACATATAATTGTTATAGGCAATTTGTTAAATATTGACAGAAAGAAAAGAAGAAAAAAATCATGTTATGACTCCTATTTTTAAAGTGTAAATGTAATTAAAGTTTAACAAACATATAGAGAAGTACATACGTCATAAGGAACAGCTGCAACCTGGATGTGGTGTCACATGTCTGTAACGCCAACACTCTTGGAGGCTGAGGCAGGAGGATAGCAGGTTATAGCCCCATCCAAGCAACTTAGCAAGACCCTGTATCAAAATAAAAATTACAAAACAGGGCTGGGGGTGTAGCTCAATGTGAAGGCTCTGGGTTCAGTGTCTGGTACTTAGTAACAACAATAATAATGATAATAAATGTATAGCTCCATGCATTTCCACATTTCCATAAAATGAACACACACACATACACATACACACACACACTCACACTCACACACAATTAATACCCAAATCAAGAGCACTAAATATTTAAGTGAATGTCCTCTGAGTCTTTTTCCTCTGTATAGTTTTTTATTTGTTTTTACAAAACTGTGGCTATTCTGTGTCTATAATTTTGAAACCTACCATTTAAATTTAGCATTATAAAGTAAGCATTTTTTTCACTATTACAAGCTGCAGACTTAACTAGCTACAAACTCCTCTTTCAGGGACATACCCAAGTTCACTTAACCTATCCCTTATTATTGGGGCATTTAGTTGTTTTGCTTTTGTAAACAACACTGTGTTGAACATCTGTGTGTATAAAACTTTTCCGTAGCTCTGCAGTTTCTTTGAGGAGTTCTCCCCAAAGGGATTCCTGGGCAGAGGGGCTGAGTGTCTCACAGTGTGGCGCGTAATGATCCTGTCCTCAGTCCTCTCTCAGGGAGGAGAAGTCCACTCAAGAACTCAGCTTAGCTCCAGTAATTGCCCCTGCTGGGCTCTTCCTGCGTCGTGTCCAAGTGGCAAAGCTCTGAGTAACATTCTGCAGATTGTTTATTCCATTTGGATAGCAGGCTAAGAGCCAATGGCAAATATGGAGCCAACTATCAATTATTTATCATAACAAGGACAGGAATAGCCCGCTGATATAAAAAGAAGTCCAAGGAAAATGTCCAGATCTTGTTTTTGACATTGGTCCTCCTCCTTCCTCAAGACCCTTCCTGGAGTAGCTGGTATTGGGTAGGAATGAGGGAGGCCACCCTCTTCCAGCTTTCAGGTTAGGAGGCAGCGAGTCATCTGCAGAGCGGGAAGCAGAAAGAGAAGAGGCCCCAGTGACCTGGCTGTCACAGGTGCCTCCGGGAAGGAGATCTGATGGTACCTTTGAAGATGGCTATTGCTGCTCATCTTCCTCCAAGGTGCTTAGTGACTGCTCAGCTGCTGAGCCCTGGCATTGGGCCCAGAGTGGGGCTCTGTGAATGAAGCTGTGATCAGAGAGATGTCTATCTCCTTCCTGCTTGACAGCCGCTTTCCTGTTAGATGAGTCAACGCGTGCCCGGCGCTGACCACGAGTGAGCGCGGCGCTGGCACCAGCTGGAGGCAGTGGGCGAGGGAGCCTGCGGCCCTTTCCCTGCTAGTGAATGGTGGCTGCAGATGCTTTCCCCCAGCGGCCCCACTTGCGCCAAGAGCCTCAGCAGCCCCACTTGCACCAAGAGCCTCGTTTTCCTTTCCTGCTTGGAGAATACTCTTTTTCTTTTTAAATAAAGGGATTTGGGACCAATGTTGTGCACCTACTGGGCAGCCTCAGGAGCAGGACAAATTAAAGAACTGTACGGTGATTTTTTGGTGCTATAAAGGGATACATTTGCTTCAGTCTCCCCAATAATATATACTTATCCATCCAGGGTGCTTTTGAAATTCCCTGGCTCTTCAGAGCATTGTGAGGTCGCTGGGGACGTGGAGCGTCGATGGTGAGGCTGACAGGATGACCGGCTGCAGCCTCTGGAGCGGAGAACTGGGAGTGCCAGAGTCATCACGGGGGACCTAACCTCTGTGTGGTTTCTCTGTGTTGTTCGCAGGTTCAAGAGGACGTGGAAGTCACAGGCACTCCAGGAGTGCAAGCCAAGTGTGCACCCGCCATACTCCCTGGGGCAGCCCAAGCCCACCATTGTGCTTGTTCCTCTCCTCTCCCCACCGGTGTCCCCCAGCAGCCTCGGCTCTGACCACACCTTGAGCCAAAGCCAGCCAGATGCCAAGGACCCACGAAGTCCTTATGACATCAGCAACAGAGGCTACTTCTTCCCCAGATAGCTGTCTGGGTGGCACCTGGCAGCTGGCTGTCAGACGCGCTGGACGGCTGGCACGGCAGATAATGTGTCTTGCTGCCATCTCACATATCTCAGGGGCGGGCCCGCAGCGTCCTTGCTGCAGAAGAGCCTTGCAGGGATGCTCTGACACTGGGGGAGGCCATTTGCTGCATCTATCCGGGAGGAAGAGGTGGTTGAATTTTCACACCTCCCTTCCCGATCACTCTGCTTAAAAGGGGCTAAAAGGGACTCAGGCCAGCACAGAGAGAGTCAAGGAGAGACACTGTGGGACCCCGGGCGTGGGGAGCTATTGGTCACCTGCACCCAACACAGCCCCCAAGTGTACCCTTGGACAGGAGAGATGGATTTCCAGCCAAGCTGCCCCACTGCGAGCTCCTGGCCATTGTGTGGTGGGCTGCTTCTAGCTCAAGCTCTGGAAGCCCAAGTGCCTTTGCCATTTTATTTTTTCTAGGCCTGTGAGGGCTTCACGCAAATCACGAGGGCAGGGAGAGGAAGCTCTTTCCTGCCTTTCTTCCCACACTTGAAAAAGAACGTGGGTGGGAGGGCGGGTTGTGGTGAATAATATCTCAGGGCCTGGTGGTTTAAGTGGAATTAACTAGTTCCTTACAAACTTTGCTTAATGTGAATGATACTTAATCTTAGGCATCTGCTGACTTCAGAGTGGCTGCACTTGGCTTGGTCACCTTTTTGGGTCTCAGGGCTTCAGGAGGAGAGAAGTGGAGAGGGAGGAGAGGGGTGGTGACAGGGTCTCCATGGTCCCCTGTCATAGCTGAGGGGACGGAAGCTCTGAAACGCATGTTCTCTGCCGCCTGGTCCCACGAAGGAGGGCTGGCAGCAGGAGGGCCCCTGCCAGGGCTGAGGGCAGAGCGTTTCACCCAGTTTCGTCAACTCTGGGTTCAGCTGGACCTGAGTAACTAGAAAAGATCTCGTTCATGTGAAAAAGAAAATGAACCCAGAAAGAATGTACTTTAATTTGGTTTTTAAAAAAATGTTATTTTTCTCTTGAGACGTGGGAAGACCCTGTCTTGTCTGGGTGTTAGTATATAAATAGCTTGGGGTTGAGGGAAGCACAGTAACTTTGTTTAGCACAAAGCCAAGTCAAGTGAAAAGGGAGGAGGAGGAAAAATATTTTCCCCTACTAGAGAAGAGATTCTGGTTTCATTCTGTATTTTGTGTTTGCTTTACAATGTGCAAAACTAGGCCGGTGCTTCTGGGCTAAGGGGGAAGGCACCTGTGGGTGCTCCTCCTGCCGGGTGTGAAGGAATGGGTGCCCCTTTCCCGGCCTCACACCTCCCACAGTTACTGGGCAGGGTTCCGAAATTCCCCACCCCAGAGCCGCAGACCCTGCTAGTGGAGGGGAAGCTCGCTGAGGAAAATCCCTTAACCTTGGCGCCTTCCTACTTTCACTTCCTTGTGCTGGATTCAGTTCGGCTAGGACAGAAGCGCTCACTAAGTGTGTGGCTGTGACACTGACTAACACCTCAGCTGACATCTGTCCAGGCTTGGGGAACTCGGTGATGTTAGTGGTCACCCAGACTGGTGCCCACAAAACGGATCTGTGATTACAATGAGCTGTGCAACCACAGACCCCAAATTTACCAAACCACAAGACTTTTCTAGTAGTTTACCCTTTTGGAAAAACATCACCACCACCAGACAGGTGGCCCAAGATGAAAGCCGCTGCGTTTTATTTGCTGCTTGCCGCATTCGGGTTGTTACTATCTTGAGCGAGTAGTGATTTTCATTGCTGGCTTTGACTGTACAGTTTAGACTCTGGCTGATTTAGGCGCTGCATCCTGAGTTGACAAAAGTTAAGCAGGTGTTCATGGCCTCTCCCCCTCCCCCTGTAAAGTTTCTGGGACTCTTTAAACTGCTGTGAAAGGGAAATATTAGAAATGAGGACCTGCATGAGAAAAGGTGACGCTGTGCCCACGGTTCTTTAATTCTTGTGCACGGTTTTACCCACATGTAACATTACTGAGCCCGGCAGAGCCGCGCTGGAGGAAGATGTGAAATCTAGATAGCTCATTATCTCCAGAGCTAGGCAGCTTTGATCTCCAAATTGTTATTACTTTCATTATTACTGCAATGGAACTGCTTTTTTTTTTTTTTTCTGTATTGAAGAGGGTTTTTTCCTCCTTTATTTTTATAAGCTAGTGTCAATGAAGGAAGTCTTTGTCACACCATAGGCCTGCAGTCTGGTGGCTGCACTGTGTGTAATCCCCAGGTCCTCAGTCCTTCTTTCCTGGATTTCTGCAGCCCACAAGCTGCCTCGTACCCCGAACAGTGCTGTTGCTCCCCTGACAGCTGCAGCCATCGGCCACATGGCTAAATGGGACGTGTTAGGACAGATACTTTAGATTAGTCACCAAAAACCATCCTGTGGGGTGGGAGAAGTCAGAGATATGCTAGATCAAGGTCTATGCCAAAGTGATAATTAATTCTGGTAGCATTAATGAAATATTTTAAAAGCATTTCAAGGGTGTAGCTGTGAATGTGTCCTTTGTGAGTCAGTGCTTGGTGCCCTTGCAATTTGTTCCCTGGGCTCTGAGCTCACACTGAGTCTACACCGTTTCTTTTCCCTGCTGTCTTGGGAGAAAGGGGACCGGCGAGCGAGGCAAGGTGTAGAATCTGCAGCTGGAACTGGATGGAGTGACGTGGCGGTGAGCAGGGCTTGGTGGGGCAGGCTGGGGCTGGCTGCAGTTTGTGGGTTTGCCGAAGCCTGCTCAGGAATGTCTTGCCCGGTTGCTGTGGTGCTGAGCTGCAGAGTCTCAGTGCAGGGCCCTCCTGCCACCCGGCTGAGCAGGAGCATGGTCCGCTCCAGATGGAGCCGCTGAGAACTGTCTCACTGTGGAGAGGTAGAGCCACCCACAGCCACGGCAGTAGGCTGTGCTGAGGGATCAGGCCAGCGGCTCGGGTCCTCTGCCAGGAGCTCCTGGGTGGCCCCAAAAGGTCCTTTCAGCCTTGTGTCCCCAGTGTGGCCAGGCGCCAGTGCTAGGAAGTTTCTATGGCAACCTTAATGATTAAGGAACATTGTCAGTTTTGTGAACATATGCTCAGACGGAGATCTACTTTAGAAGGAAATGTTTGGAACAGCATGTAGCAAGGCTGTTCATTAACAGAGAGACCTTAGTGGATAGAGGTCACATCTGTTAAATATAATACCTCAACTCTACATTGTTTTTAGGAGAGAAATAATAGTTTTAAGGGTTTTTTCTTACCCCCTACTTGTCTGAAAGCAGATATCAAAGGCTAATGTCTATATAGTCAGTCAGTGTGATTTTTTTAATGCTTTTCTTTTTACCAGTTATTTTTGCATTTAAAATGAAAATTGTAAACATTTGAAATAAATAATTTCTGAGAATGCTCTTGAGATAATGTTACTTTGGGCACCTGGCGCTTGCATGATTCACAAGGAGAACGGGGTGAAGGAGGATGAGTAGATAATTGGGGGGGCCCCTTTAGTGCAGGATTATAGTAGCTCTGGAAAAAGCGGGTGAGTTCAAGAAATAAATAGCAATTCCTCAAAAGGCTTTCATTATGAAAGTATTTCCCAGACTGGGTCCTGGGATTTCTGGAAGGGGTGTGTGCATCTGCCGCCTTTTTTCATCCTCATTACCAGGTGATGGACGTATGGGAGGAAAAGGAAGGGCCATTATTCATCAGAAGACTGGGTGGGGGCGCGGACGGCATCACAAAGGGCACCCTGAACTCTTGATCTTCAGATAGGCTGAATCCGGCCCCTATTGAAAAGGGTTTGAGGTAGGAAGGACTTGGGAGCCAGCCATCCCCATCTTCCAAACAGAGGAAAAGCCATCCCGCGGGTGCCCAGTGGGGAGAGCTGCTGGGTAAACTTCAGGGCAGGGAGGAGGGAGCTGAGGGAGCTGAGGGAGGCCTGCGGGTTCTGCAATTCAAAGTCAGCCCCAACCTGGGCCGTAGGAAAGCCAAGAGCCAGCCCACAGGTCCCACCTCATTCTCCCCTGGAAGTTGGCCCTTGTCTTGCTGAAAGCGACACAGGAGGCAGATGTCCCCTGTGGTGGCCAGGCTGACTGGGCCGTGGACAGGCCACGGGGTAGAAGGAGCTGGGTCCCATTCCCCACAGCGTTTCCATCAGGGTGACATGGACGCTCCTCTTTCCACAAGGACTGGAGGGAGCAGATGGAGATCACTGTAGAGGATGGCACGGAACACTGGGTTACTGAACTGGCTCTTACGAAGGCATTTTCCCTATTTAAGAGGCACAAGGAAACCAGCGCTTCTGCAGCTCTGTGAGGGGCAGGAACAGCACTGGCATCCTGAAGTGGCAGAAATGTGCTGAGGAAAGGGCTTTAAACTCCTGATGAGCCAGTCGTGGTGATGCATGCCTGGAATCTCCATACTGGGGAGGCTGAGACAGGAGGGTCACTGTGAGTGTGAGGCCAGCGCCGGCAGTCCAGCTTGAGCTACACAGTGAGATCCTGTCTCAAAAACAAAAAATGAAACAAAGAACCTGTTCTGATGGGCAGGCTGTGTGAGAGGTTTGGGGCGGGGGTGGAGGGTCAGAGCAATCCCCTGGGGAGGATGCAGGTCCCAAGTGGTGACCACCCAACACCTGAATCAATTTTCAGTAAGTTCACCGAGCGCTCACACTAGGGGTGTGTAACAGTCACTGAAGGGCGTTCTGCTAAGTAACTTCAGAATACTTCATAAAGCTGGCGAGCATCCTCAGAGAAAAGTGCTCACTGCATAATGGAAAACTGCATTTTGACATTTCATTATAATTTTTTAAAAAATAAAATCTGTCGGGGGCTGGGGACTTAGCTCAGAGGTAGAGCGCTTGCCTAGCAAGCACAAGGTCCTGACTTTGATTCCCCAGCCCACCCCAATTTGTCAGGAAGGCGATTATATTCTCTTTTGGTTTTTAAATTCATGTGTTGCTCAACATCATATCTTTTTTGTGTGAATGGTGCTGGGGATGGAAGCCAGGGCCTTGCACATGCCAAGCAAGCGCTCCTGCTCTGGGGCGCACCCCCAGCCCTTCAGTAGCAGTTTTTAAAGAGACAATGGGGACCAGCAATCCACGATGAGAGTCACAAAAGCAGCAGGACACAGCCCCCTGCCATGCCACACCCACAGGCAGCAGCTTGGTGTCCCGCGGAGAGCACAGACAGACCGGTGTGCGCTGCGGGGGCTGCTGGAACCGCCAGCTCCAGCCGCGGGGCCTCCAGTCTGCGGGGCCGAGTGCGGGGCCGAGTGTGGGCCCGACGCTGCCTGAGCGCTCCAGACGGTTGCGATGATGAGGACGACAGCCCAAGAGTGACCTGAGATACTGGGTCACACGAACGGTGGGTGCCGCGAGCACCTCGACTTTGGGCCCATAGCTAGTTGCTGCGTGGCTTCCACTGCGGGCCTGTGTCGGTGGAGGCTGCCAGCCACGCTGGCCACCTGGAGACCATGGGCCCTGTGTAGTGGCGGTTACAGGTTAACACTGGCTAAGGAGGGCAGGGGAGAGCGGGCAGCAGCGCACACGCGTAGCCCTTGTTCCACCCTCCCCGCCCCCCCAAAGAGAAGGCATCATAAAATCAAGTCATCCATAGGATAGTCGCGCATCAGCTTCCTCTGCCGCCACCGCGCGCCTCTCAACAGCAAACAGCAGGCTGTCCTCATCCTGATGCGGCTGCGGGGCCGTAGCACGCTCCTCTGCTCACAGATGAGACGGCCGAGGGCCCGGCCCCGGTCTGCCAGCCCGCCTTGCCCTGTGCCAGACAGGCGGAAGGACCCGGGTCCCTCCTCTGGTCCGTCGTCAGTCCAAAGCCGCGGAGCACCGTCAGGGCCTTCGCGGGTACCTGGGCGGCCAGACAGGAGGAGCGTCAGCCACAAAGGAGGGTGCCTTAAATTGAAACCACTGTCCACTCTGTGCACTCTGTCCACTCTGGACTGTGAGGAGTGACTTGGTGTCTCTCTCTGACCCCTTGGTAGAAACTTTAATAGAATTTCCTCAGATCGACGGGGTGGGAACCCTACCACACCTGCTGCTCTGAAGGGGGAGGGGCCGCCCCAGGAATGTGGCCGCTGGGCCTGCGTTGTGACCGGCCCTCCCGCGGAGCTGCGGTGCGCCTGCCAGCCGCACTGCCACCAGCCAGCAGCGTCTCCGGAGCGGACTACAGGCGCCAAAGGGGCAGGGAAGGAAAGAGGCTCTCAGACGCCCGGGTGGGAGGAGGCCTTGCACGCAGGCGCACGGAGAGCTTCCGCAAGCAGCTTTGCACTTTCTTTTTCCCTTTATTCAATAATGTTTTTACAGTGAGAGACAACTTTTTAAAAATAATTATAATCTCTTTATTTTGGAATAGTTCCATCACATTGTACTGTCCATGAAAAATGTTTATTGGGGCAGACACAATGGTGTGCGCCTGTAGTTACAGCTACTTGGGAGGCTGAGGCAGGAGGATCACTGGAGCCCAGGAGTTCAAGGGCAACCTGGGCGGCATCAAAACAACAACAATAACAACAAAAAAGAAAAGAAAAGAAAGTTCAAATGTGCAAGCAAGCAGGAGGTGGGGATTGTAGACAAAATGCTTAAAAGTCCTTGTCAAAGACGGTGATGGTGCGGTTTGTTACATTAGTCTCTAATGACGCTTGATGTTCTTTTAAATTGTGAGGATTTGAGAAAATATTTCACTTCACAAATACAGCATTTAAAATATTCCAAAACAAATATAAACGTGTCTTAAAGTAAAACATGCTTTTACTTGTCAACAGCATACTGGTCGATTCCTTGATAAAATTACTTCTATAGGCACATGGAGTAATATATCTTTTTATGTAATTAATCCAAACTAGGAATTCTGTTTATTTATGCGTATAGATCAGAAGACGATCTGAAGCATTACAAAATGTCACGGAGGAGGCATTTTGAGTCAAGATAATTCAACAGCTCTTACTGTGTGACTCAGTGCAGGAAAGAGCTTCTGGTGCTCGCTGAAGGTTTTGGAAATAACCCTCACGCCTCAAAGTGGGCAGTGCAGTGAGTCGATCCAGAGCTCAAACTGTCCAGGATTGGGACTGCCCAGCTCTGCAGGCGGAGCCTGCGGGACGGGGCCTGCCACACCCAGGGCAGGCTCCGCGGAGGCCCAGCTGTGCCTCAAGCCCGTTCCTGCTCCCCTTGCCCGAGTCACGAAGCTCATCCAGGGGCCGAGAACATTTTGGTAGACTTTTAAATCATCATAAATAGAAACTCAGCACCCATTAAACCATAATTCTCCTCCCAGCCCACTGGCAACTGTCATTTTTTTTTGGTACTGGGGACTGAGCCCTGGGCCTTTGCACATTCCCTGTAACTTCCTCGCTTTAAAATTTTTGAAACAAGGTCTTTTGAAGTTGCCCGGGCTGGACTTGAATTTGTGATCTTCCTGCCTCAGCCTCCCAGAATGTTGGGATTATGCACACGTACTACATCGGCTTCCAGGCTTCTACTTTCTGTGAATTTGACTGGTATCCTGGGTGCCTCATGGAAATGAAATCATGCAGTATTTATCTTTCTGCATCTCATTTCACTTAGCATAATATTCTTAAGTCCACCCACCTTGTCATATGTGTCGAAATATTCTTCCTTTTACAGGTATAATATTCCACTCCATGGACATGTTACATTTTCTTTCCAATTCATCTGTCGATGGGCACTTGAGTTGTTTCTACTTGTTGGCTATTGTGAATCAGCTTTTTAAAAAAACTTTTTCACTCAGTAACTAAACCAAGTGACTAGCTCATTATTCCTCACCCTTGTAGCTTAACTGCTTATGTCCTTCAACTGTGAAGAGTTCCGGGGCTGGGCATGCTCTCTTAGGGGAAAGGAGAGTACAGTGCAGACTCAGACCAGGACCAGACCCGGGCTGCCACCGGATTCCGCTGCTTACTTTGTGACGGGCCCAGGACGAGTTAGCCCCTTGTCCCAAGAACCAGTGCCCTTTCTTGAAAACGAGGCTGCTGCCAGGCGCGCTGCACTATGAGGGTTGAAATGAGGTCGTGTGGAAAGCAAGCATTTGCTCAGTGTTATGGTTTGTGTCTAGATGTCCCCCCAAAGCCTCATGTGGTGAGAGATAGCTGGATCTAGAGTGTGGGCTGCCCTGGGGGCAGGTAGCCTAGATAATAGATACAGGAAGAAGCTTAACTAGCTGCTTGTTTGCATTGCTGATTTGCATACATTCCTTGCATTTTCCTCACTTTACTTTGCGGCCGGCTGCGAGTCCGCCACGCCAGCCCCACCGCCTCGGACCCAGCGGACTATAGGCTGAAACCTCTGCAGACTGTGAGCTAATAAACCTTTCTTCCCCTAACTTTGGGTGTCGGGTATTCTGTCCCAACAACGAGAGAAAAGTAACTAAAACACTCAGTCACACACCTGACCTGTAGCAAGATGGTTCCCACTGCCTACACCTTGGCCTTGCACAGGGTCCGAATCCAGCATTCAGCACCCAACCTCGGACTCTCACAAACAATCTGAAATCCAAGAAACATCCCTTGCACTGCTCCAGTGGAGGGCGAGAGAACATTTCCCAGTGCGAACTTCCTTTTCTCTTAAAGACAAATGGCACTTGTACCACCTGGTGGCAGTTTATATAAATGTTCACTGGAAATCTAAAATTTCAGAGTCTACCCTTCTAGGATCTCAAAGGACTATACAGTATTTCCATGTTTCTAAATATCTGACAGTGCTTTTTAGCTATGGCCGTGTATAAAAATTACCTGTAGAATTTTTTTTAAATATAGATTTTCCAACTTCACCACAGACTTAAAGCATCAAATCCCACAGTTGGAATGGGAACATCCGTATTAATAACAAACAATGATACAAACAGAGTGCAACTCTGACGCCTGGGGAGGGATGAGAATCAGTGCAATTACTGCGGACTCAGAAGGCGGGCCAAGGAAGTGGCACTGTGGTGGTGTTTTATTTTATATTAGATAGGTCTGCAGTGCTGGGGCTCTAACCTGGGGCTGAGCTGCACCCCAGACCTCAGCACACCAGCTTACGCTGTATTTGGGAAGAAAGACACGGGGTAAGTGTGGGGCTCCAAAGGTGAGCTGGGGAGGAGAAAACAAGCAGTTCAGCTGTGTGCTCCATGCTGCTGTTGGTGCACCTCACTAACGGTGATCCCAAAGAAAGCTCCGCGTGGCTGTTAGCACAGGAAGTACCTGCTGTTAAGGGACAGGATTCTCAAAACTGAATTAAGCAAAAATAGTCTAGTTTTCTTGGCATAAAGTTTATTGAAAGTTACATTTCAGAGTAAACCATCTCCAGGAGAATACACAGCCTACACTGGCTACTGTAATACATCCAGAAATTTTATAAAATATTTCTGATACAATATAAATTACCAGGGCACTATATACATAGGCACCCATGTCACATACAATCTCCAAATATTTTTAAAAGTGTATTGGATATGTAAATATACTAATATTCAAAATGGCAAATCCCCCTGACAAAATAACAAATAGCTAAGAACTTGACAGAACGAGACGCCCGTCTCAATGATTTATTGCTATTACAGCCATTAAAACACAACTTAAGATTTGAAATTGCATGACCCCGCTGGTATCTGGGGGCCTGTGAGGACATCCTATGAGGCCTCACACCACCCTTTCTGCAGAAAAGGACATAGTGCAAGATGGCAACTGCCATGTCATTATTTTTTTCCCTTTATGGACTGTATCTATCAGAAATCCTTCAGAAAATCCCAACCTTAAATACCGCCCGCTTTCCCAATTGCAGTTCCCTATCCTTCCAGTAGATGGCACCAACGCACCATTGTTCATTGTCAACCCATGGTCAGCTGGGAAGGAGGCTAAGTACACTGGAGGTCGGCAGCAGGCCGCCCTAAGTCCAGGTTGGTGGAGTGCAAAGCCTGGAAATGAGAACAAAGAAGGGCGATGCTAAAGAGATCATAAGGCCAAACTAGTGCCAGTTACAGAAAATAAGAAAGAAACAACCAATGAATGAGTACAACTGTGAGAAAGCAATCAGTGAAATCCTGTTAAATGTCAAGGCAGGCCCAGGAGAAATGAAATCCTGACACCTGCAGGTTTCTTGTCCCTGGAGGGAGGGGAAAACAAGGCACGAACCTCCTACTAACAAAGGGCATTTTAATAAAATAGGCCAGATTTATTTAAAAAACTACTGAAGAGTGTCTCATGATTTTCATGCATCCAACAGCCAGATGTGGTGGTGCGCGCCTGCAATCACAACACTTGGGAGGCTGAGGCAGGAGGATCACTGTGTGTTCAAACCCAGCCTGAACTACAGAGACCTTGTCTCAAAAAAAAAAAGGATCCAACAGCGAAAGCTATTAACAGAGTAATAACACTGTTAACTAACCTAACTACTGAATTAGGACTATTCCTATCAGTCTTTCCCGCCTCCCTGTGCTGTGGCGGAGGCCAACGAATGAACAGCAGTGTGGCAAAGCACAGACTTAGAGCAGCACAGAATAAAGGTTTTTTCTATGCTCCTTATCAAATCACCCTGAATAGCCTGCGGGACACTTCTGCGCCCAGTACAGAAGAGGCATGTCAATACTCGCCTTTTTGTACACGTTAAACTTTCCGTTATTAAATTCCTGCTTTAAATATATACTGTTCTAGTGCTTGAAATATATCCTGATAGAAATAAGCCACAGTGTCAAAGGAAGTCAGAAACGTCCTTTCCCCACTCTTGTGTTTTTGAGATGGGCTCTCACACATTGCCCGGGCTGGCCTCGAACTTCCGGCTCGGCCGTCCCTGAGAAGCTGGGACTACACTTGTGCTCTGCTCCGGCCTGAAGCGCATCAGCTGTGCAGCTCAGAACCTGGCAGAGCAGGTTTCGCAAAGCTGTGATGAAGGAGAAAGAACGGACGGGCAGTTCTAGGCACACACAATTCACCAAAAGACATTCTTATCTCCAGAAAAAGTCCTGCAAGACAGAATTAACTCTAGAATGAAGACCACAGAAAGACACCCGTATTCAGACAAAATGACAAAGAGCCCAGGCACTCAGAGGGGAGAGGCCAGGCCACAGAGCTTCAGGCCAGCTGGCACTGCAGGCTTGGTGAGGAGGCCCTCAGTGACACCCTTGGGCTGGGCTGGTTGTTCTCAGGACACAGAACACAAGGTGCTCTATGCCACCACCCAGCTGTGAACTCCTGTCAGCTTGTGCCACAATCTAAGAAGACAGCAGCTTAACGCCCTCCTCACCAGCCTTCCACTAATTTACTCTATTTCTGCTTTTATAATCATCTGTGTAAAGTGACTGGACTACTTATAAACTCTGCATGTCTGTCACTTTTTTTTTTTTGGTGCTGGGATTGAACTCAGGGCACTACACTTGCTAGGTAAGCGCTCTGCCACCGAGCTAAATCCCCAACCCCGCCAAAATCCACTTTTAATTACACAGAGAAAATGGCAGGACACAGGAAAATATAGAGGAAATGCAACTCTAAGCATGTGATAGCTCAATAAATACTTAATGTTTCAGGCCTGTTTTCAACATGTTATTTCATTATACATTCATCAGACTTGCCAGGCCAAAAATTATTTAATGCACAAAAAAATTTTATAAAGCTCTTTGCATTTATTAAAGTTAAAATAACTGCTATATTTACTTTGTAAAATAAGGTTAAAAAATAAGGTTTCATTGCTAGAATGTTGAACCAAAAATAAATTTAGCACGATGAATAATGTGTATAGGGAGGATAATACTTGTTGAATGGGATTGGAAGTGTGGGTGCTGAAACAATTTTAAAAATTCCTTGTACTAAAGATATAGTACATGAACCAGTGCACACTTCAAAAGTTCTTCCAATACTTAAAAAAAGAGCCATTCTTTATTAGTAAAATCACTGAGCTCCAGTCAGAAAAAAGTTCCTCTCAGCTTTTTAGTATTTTTTCTTTTTAAACTTTTTAGTACTGACAATCACACAACATTTTGGGGCTAAGACGGTCACTGAAAAAGAAGCAAAAATTTTACTAACCTTTAAATCCTAACAGTCAAATGATAACTATAAACTAGAAAGATGTGCTTCCCTAAAAATTAATTAAATCACCATTTTTTGGATTTGTGTTTGAAAGGAGCTACCGAAGTTAACTTGTCAATGATGACGCCCAGCACATTGTATCTGGGTCGGTTCTGAGAACCAAGTCACACACCAACCCCACAGCACGGGAACAGCTGTCCGCTCTGTCCCCAGGGCCTTCACCACAGCACTCTCGTCACAGCGTGCACTCCTGTGGCTTGTCACAGTAACAAGCGGGTGATACAGGTCACGACGAATCAGAAAGGGAACAATATACAACAGCAGTCCGGACCACCTCCAAGTCCTCTAAAGTACTTTCGTACAGTGTGAACCGGCTTGCAGCCTGCGGCCTGTGGCCTGCGGCAGGACAGTCTTGGCTGACTCCAGGAACCCAGTCTGTACAATCAGACCCTAAAGTCCTATTTTTCAAAGCATGTACTAAAAATACAAAGCAAATCTAATTTTAGAGACAAAATTTAAAGATGATTCCATGGCAACTAAAAAGCACAGAGATGAAATAAAAGCTATCTGAAGTTCTACAGAATTATCCTATAAGAGATAGGACAGCTTCAAAATTTTTGGAATTTTTAAAAATCAGAAATAAAATCTTATACATTTTATAATTCAGGATTATTTAATAATGTCAATGTTTAATTATATTACTGATTCTTACATGGGGCACCTTCTTTTTAAGTTATGCTTATATTACTGATTTGCAGAAAAATGATGAAAAAGTCCCTAAGATTGAGAAAACGTGAACTTTGCTGGTTTTTGAGACAGGGTCTGGCCTGGAACTCACGTCCTCCCGACTCGGCCTCTCGAGTGCTGGGATTACCCACACGTACCACCATGCCCAACGTGAACTTCTCAGGACGGCTGACCAGCTCACTTACACTCTCGCCAGACCCTAAGGCTGTGCTTTGGCGTGAACCCTGGAGCTGTGTCGGGCCTCTGGAGGGAGGAAGAGAACTTCCCACAGCCACCCAGTCCCCCACGAGGGGTGTCACAGACACACCCGTCTGGCCTGTGTGGTTTTTGTTGTTTGGAGACCAGGTGTTCCAGGGAACAACCAGCACAACACTGGAGAACTGTGATGCTCCTGAACTCTAAACTTACCTTTTCTGAGGCCCACACCCCACAAAGAACCTCCTACTCCAGAGAATGAGCCAGCAGGTAAATTATGGCTCCTTATTGTGCAGCTAACTTGTTAAAGAGGAAAAGGACAGATCAGAAACCAAGGTCACGGGGTTCAAACCCACAGGCCTGCTGGGTCCAAGCAAGGCCCCGCCCCGTCTGGGTCTAAGGGGCAGCCCATCCTGTCCGCTGAGATGCCGGCCGTGTCCGCGCCCTCTCACGTGCCAGGGCCCGCGGCTGTAATCTTCGAACCTTAGTGAAGCTTGCTGTGCACGGGGTACAGTAAGGTCATGTGTTCTGCCCCTTTGAAAGGCAGCTTCTCATTGGAATAATAGTGTACCACTTCTGGGATGCTGTCGAACACCGCACTTGTCTGATCCAGTGTGTACTTGTTGTCTTTGGTCTGAGCCACTATGATGTGGACACATCCTTGACTTGTCCTGCAGTGAAACAAACACCAAGGAGGAGCCGTGAACGAGTGAGCGCAGGACGCCTGCCCGCGAACGCAACCCCAGCCAGGCTCGCGGCGCGCTGGCGGTTCCCCTCCATTCCTGGGACTGCTCCCCGAGACATGTGCCACGCTCCAGGGGAGCGCAGCCCACACGCCTGCCATCTTTGAGTTGTTTCTCCTTGTTACACCTGAGTCCTCAGGCACAGGCCCCCAAAAAGCAAGCTAAGGCCCTTCGGGTCCCCAACTTGCAAAACTAGTGCTTAGGCCCAAGCCCGGGGCTGCCAAGGTGAGGTCAGCACTCACCCCTTCGCCCCTACTGAAAAGACATAGGCAAAACTCCTTCTGTCTTTTCCAAAAAGAACACATTAATAATAATAATAACTGTCCCCACAACGTGGAAAGACCATTCCTGGTCAGTTGTAATGACAGCTGGCACCGAAGGCTCACAGATTAATCCGCAAGCCCCGATCTCAGGAACAGTCGAGCTATTCCTGGCATTGTGTATCTGCCAGCCTGTCCCATTCTCTGAGCCACATCGCCCCCTCCCTGCCCGCTCTCCCCTCCAGCCTGATTGTTTCAGCGCAGGGGCTCGGCTTCCTCAGGAAGGAAATGCTGCTATGCCTCTTGACAATGATCCTCCACTACAGTGAGGCTGAACTCAGAGTGCGAGGAGAATTTCCATGATACACGCTCGGCCTGGCCTGCCCGGCTAAAGCGCCTGCTCTGTGCGCAGTAAGACAGGAGGAGGAACAGGCAGGGGATGCTTCCTCCTTCACCATAATATATGGGCACTCAAATTGCAGTTGGCATTTTGACAATCAATGGATGCAATTTATTAAGTTCCCTAGTCCTAGGGAATAAAAGAAGAACACCAGAACTATCCTGTGAGAAATTATTCTTTTCATCAGGAGTGATTTCTCTACACAGAGGCCCTACTGCAGACCAGGCAACCTCAGGCAGACACTGACTGACATCTGATGCTGACGAAATGTGGCCCTTGCTGTCCTAACAGGTTTGAGAGCCTTTCGCCAGTACCATCCTGCATAGTAACCACGGTGCTTCGCTCTCTGCTATCCAAGCAAATCACCTTATCCTCTGGACACACTGTGAGCCACCTTCAAATGACATATACTTTATTTATTCATTTGTTCATTCATTCTTGGTTTTCTGAGACAGGGCTCCACTGTGTAGTCCAGGCTGGCCTTGAACTCACGATAATCCTCCTGCCTCAGCCTCCCAAGTGCTGGGATTACAGGCGTGCGCCACCACGCCTGGCATTTGTTTTAACTGGTCGTCCACTCATGGAGGGAAAGCGGCAACGTCACAGTCCCTGGCACCAGGAGGCGAGAGGCTGAGGTACTTACTTGAGTGCAATGGAGTACCTGCTGTTCCCTGACTCGCTGTTTCGAACCAGGTACCCGGCTTCTCTGCAGGGCTGCAGTCGACTCTCGGCCTCAGCCCGGGTAATGGCACCATGATACCAGCTGCAGGATGGGGTGGGAGGAAGCACCATGAGTACGGAGATGTAAACCAGACCGGCGTCACCACGCAAGGCATGAAGGGAGATGCACATCTCTCAGGTGGATGCTGCTTCGCACTCGGAAGAGGCAGAGCACAGCTGGGGGACCCTGGATGACGTCAGCCATGCAGGAGTGTGTCGGCCTGCGAGGTCTGGGAAGGTTTGCTCTCTGTGGGAGACTTCCTGGGACTGGAGCACTTCCCACGTGCACCACCGGTTGGGCTTAGCAGGGTCTGAGGAACAAGCCCCACCCAGGCCCGGACTCTGCACTCGGGGCTGTGAAGGGCGACACCAGGGAGACTCACGGCTGCTTGTCCAGGGGCAGGCTGGGGTCCACCTTCTCCCCATCACCGTGGTCAGGCAGGGCTGGCTTCAAGATCTTCGGGGTCCAGCTCTTCTGCCGGTGGTGCTGTCGTGCCGTCTCCTCCCTGGCCGAAGGCCGCTCAGATCCTTCAAACTGGACTGGAAGGAGGACTCCATTTACCACTGGAGGCCGGGAGGTGACCTGCGGAAACTCCAAGGAAGCCTCCCTGCCGGCCCCAGCTCAGCACTTCCCTTCACCATGAGCTCTGAATGCTGCAAGATCCCACTGTCTTTGATATCTGATTGCGCTGCAGCATCCCACCCTCAGCCACTTTTCCTTAAGATATTCATCAGCATGGCACACAAGAGGAAATTGCTGTAATACTGCATATTCCAACATGGACTCTCGCTCTTTGTTTTTGCGCTACTAGGAAGGGAATGGGGCCTTATACACACATCAGGCGAGTGCTCTATCACTGAGTGCCCCTCCCTGGTTCTGGGGACTGAACCTGGGGCCTTGCACTAAGCTACACCCCCAGCCCTCTTTATTCTTTACTCTGAGACAGGGTCTCATTGAGCTCCCGGCTGGCCCTGAAATCACAGTGATCTTCCTGCGTCAGCCTCCCACGTTCTGGGATTACAGGTGTGCACCACCATGACTTTCACCTTTAGTATTTTCAGAATAAGGACTAACTAGAATTACATTTAATGATTCCTGGCAAGAGTATGTATCATTCTATGAAAACAAATGAACAGTTTTTACTATGAAATAATAAAACAGCTGCGCATGGTGGGCTATGTCTGTAATCCCAGTATTTGGGAGGCTGAGGCAGCAGAACTGCTATGAGTTTGAGGCCAGCCTGGGCTGCCTAGTGAGTTTAAGGCCAGCCTGAACTACGTAGGGTGAGACCCTGTCTCAAAAAACAAATGAAACAGGAAAAAGAAGAAAAAAAGAAAAAGAACTGATAAAATGAAAAATCAACTCAAAAACTGAGAGAAACCACTGCACAGTGCTGTAAGGAAGCTATGACATTAGGGCTGCACAGAAGGCAGAGATCCAATGGCAGCATGTGGTGGGGCACCGAGAAAATAGCAGTCAGCCAATGCAGGGTTTTTGGAAGGAATTAAAATGACACGGAAATGGCTCAAAAGTTAGCTCCCAGATGTGTTCTCTAGTATGGCTCAGACACACACTTCTCTATTTTCTCTTTACATTGGCTCTGCCGGTCCTGTGAACCTGGATATGCTATTAGAGGGGAAAGATCTCCCTAAAATTTTAAATCAAGGGCAAAAGAAATTAGGTAGTCAGCCAAGTAGAAAAACTATGTTCTGGGAGGAGCTGAAGGATGTTTCTCTTTAATATTTACTGACAACTAAATTAGCAACTTTCTCCTAAATTATGCAAACACCCACAGTGCAGTGCGGCAGGGGCCCAGGCCTGTAGTCCCAGCTACTCAGGTGCTGAACTGGGAGGATAACTTGAGCCTTGGAGTTCCAAGCCAGCCCAGACAACTCAGCCAGACCTTGAGTCAAAAAAACAAAGCAAAACAAAACAAACAAAAAAACCCCCACACTGAAGAACTGATTCCTTTAGGAAGAATTTGTTTTTTGAGACAGGGTCGCTGCAATCCTTCTGCCTCAGTCTCGCAGAGTGCTAGGAATACAGGTGTGTGCCACCAGGCCAGGCTGAGACAGATCAAGGTTTTTAGATTGCAGGTGCAGTAAGAAGTGAGGTGATGGATACGTTGATTTCCTGGTTGATCATTACACAATGCATACACTTGTGGGCACATCGCAGGTACCCGGTAAGGTGTGCACAATCGTGTGTCCACTTAAGGAGGGTTGATCTGGGGAGCTGCGGCCTGGTGGCGGGGCTCACCTGACAGCGCGCGCACCAGCTGCTCCTTCTTCCACTCCCAGGGCTGCTCGTACTCGGCCGCCGGCCTCTCGTCGTCCTCCGGCAGCCGGCTGTCCGCGGGCCGCGCCTTGCCCTCCAGGCCGGGCTCGTAGGGGGTGTCGTAGAGCTGAGGCGGCTTCCCCAGCAGGTCCTTGGAGCCCCGCCTCTTGGCCGCCGGCTCCGCCTTCGCGCCGCCCGCCCCGGACTCCGCGGGCTCGCAGGGTCCGTCCAGCAGCTGCAGCGCCTTCACCAGCGGGTCCTTGGAACCGCGGCGTCTGATCTCTGAAAAGACACACTCCCCGTCACTGGGGCGCCCGGGCCGCCACGAATGCTAGCTGCAGAGTGGCACAGGCTGGCGGGACTCCGCGAGGCTCCTCACGGGCCATCGCCTTCCAGAGGCGGGTGGGGAGCTGACAGGCCCAGAGCTTCCTCCCCAGCACCCTGGCCAGCGCGGGGAGCCGCTTGGGCGACAGGGACTCAGGAGCCCTGCAAGGTGGCAAGAAGGGGCCGCAGGGAAACCTGTTTCACTCACCCATCACTTGTCCACCCTGAGTCAAGTCATGTTCAGGGCCACGTCCCCGTTAGCAACCCAGGTGGAAGTATTTTAACCACACCTGGCTGGTGTTTCTGATATACAGAGCACGGCTCCACATACACTAGGGAAGCTGTGTGTGTACATCAGGAGTCTTGGCTTCTAGACCGTTTCAACAGTGTGAAGAGCAGACACAGACAGCACAAATCGGGCTCCTAACTGCAGGATAAATCCAGGACCAGGTGCTGGGGAACCAGCCACGCCTGCACAGCTAACATGCGCCAGTCTTGGCCTGGCTCAGCCTGATGTAACCAGGCAGCGACCAGCGCCACAGCAATCAACTAACACGGCCGTGTGGTGAGCACCGTTCTCAGACCACGGCCACTCTGCGATGGGTGCTGCTATTTCCCCAGTACAGGAGAAGAGAGAACTGAAGTGCAAAGAAGTTAAGGAAATTTTCCAAACCAATAGGTGGCGAAGCCTGGGGCAGAAGCAGAAAGCTGAGTGCTAGAAGCCGCTGCTCCTGGATGGACTCCAAATGGGAAATGAGGAGGACTTGGTTTTGATAGGAGTTTGTTTCCCAGGGAGGAGATGACTTGAGTGAGAACAAGGAGGTGGGAACAGAAAGGCTCATTTCCATATGGAGGACTGAGAGAGGAGCTGACAGGACAGAAGACTGAGGAGGAGGGAGGTAGTAGGAGAAGAAGATGGAAAAGCAGGTAAACCAGGTGGCAAAGTGAAGGTGTCAGAAGAGCAAGAACAAAAAGTTTGGATTGGCCGGGCATGGTGGTGCACACCTGTAATCTCAGCACTCAGGAGGCTGAGGCAGGAGGATCACCTTGAGTGCGAGGCCAGCCTGGGCTACACAGTGAGTTCAAGGCCAGGTGGTGCACACCTGTAATCTCAGCACTCAGGAGGCTGAGGCAGGAGGATCACCTTGAGTGCGAGGCCAGCCTGGGCTACACAGTGAGTTCAAGGCCAGCCTGAATGACATAGGGAGACCCTATCTCAAACAATAAAAAGCAAAACAAAACAAAAACAAAAAAAAAGAAAGAGAAAAAGGGAAAAGTTTGGATTATTCTACACGCAATGCAGAAATTTATGTTTCTGTGTGTTTCTGTAGAACAAGGAATTTAACCCCACCCAGAGTCTTCACATTGAACTATATCCTTGGCCTTTTTAAAATTTTTTATGGTGAGACAGGGTCTTGTTAAGCTACTAAGTTCTCCAGTGCCCAGGCTGGGCTCAAACTCTTGATCCTCCTGCCTCAGCCTCTCAGAGTGCTAGGATTATAGCAATGCACCACTAGGCCTGGTCTTTGTAAGTCTTCTAACAGATAATAATAATCATATTTGTTACGTCCCCAGATGATAACCCTAACCACAGGAAGGAGTAAGTTGGCAAAGTATGGCTTGAGCTGAGGCATAGGAACGGGTGGAGAAAGCCTGATGCAACCAGACAGTTACTGGCTAAGCAGCTCGCCACCCACAGTGGGACGGAACCAGCAGTGTCCAGAGGCCGCTGATGCTGGGGATGGGGGCCTTGCGGGGGAGCCAGAGAGGACCAGACTGCAGACAACCGGAACCGGCAACAGAGGCATCACGCAAGCTCTTCCCAGTGCCCACCAGGAAGGCTTCCCTCCACCCTCTACCTGGCCACAGTCCAGAGGACCTCTCTGAATGCAAATGCTTTGATCTCACTGCTTACTGCTCATCAGCTCTCCACTGGCTGCTCCCACTACAGCCCGCTTGGTGTGGCACAGGAGCTTCTTGGACAGACTTCTTCTTGTTTCTTCTCCCAACCTCCCTGCCTCGTCCTCCCAGAATCCGATTGTTGCTCTAACCAAATGGGACCTTCTGGAGCCCCCTGCCAGGGCTGAAGTCTAACTCATCATCTCCTGCTCTCTGGAGAAGACCTTCCGGCCGGCCTTCTCTTTCCCAGGTGTCACAGCAGTGCCAACACTCCCTCGCCTCGCTCTTCTCCCGCCATGTGGATTGATGTGGTGCCGTCTGTTTCTCCAGGGGAGATCGTCAGGGTGGGCAGGGGCCTCTGCGTCTTGTTTACCGGGGTAGGGCACACGGCTGTGTGAAGTCATGATTGGATGGATGGGTGGGGGGTGGGTGGATGGACGGACAGATTGTAGGTGGTGATGGTGTGGGTACATGTCAAGGAGTTATGCACATCAGATTGTTGTTAATACTGTGAGAACAAAAACAACTGTGGAAGAAAAGAAGGGTGGCCTGAAAAGGAAGGAGGTCAGAGGATCAGACACCGAGGGCCACCCTGCGCCAATGAAAATGGCGACAGGTAGGTGGGAAACATGATGGGCTAGAAAATTTCCCTCCTTGATGCCCAGCCTCTTACATTCAAAAATATTGCAGAAGACTAAGACTTTCCTTTACTAAATTAATTGCCATGAGCCACTTATATTACTCTGTACTGTCCAGAATTCTCCTTGGAAATGGGATCCTCTTTGAAGTGTGTCAACAGTGACTATGTTTGAGAGTGTGCATGTACGAGGTGTGCTCTGCCCACCGAGGACACCTTCAGCTCAGGGTGGCTAGAAAAAGAGAAGCCAGACAGGAAGGAGGAGTGGAAGTGGTGGGGTGGTGGAAGGTGGGTCAGAAGAACATGGGGCTGTGTGAGCACAGGAGAGAAGGACTTGGACCCTGTAATTTAAAACATGTTCTTTGCAGAAGAATTGTTGAATCAATATCATTTTTTTAAAAAAAAAATCATTTCTTTTTTTCTCTCTTTTTTTTGTTTTTGGTTTTTTGAGACGAGGTCTCACTATGTAGCCCAGGCTGGCCTTGAACTCATAGTGATCCTTCTGCCTCAGCCTCCCCAGTGCTGGGATTATAGGCATGTGCCGCCATGCCCAGCTCAGTATCATATCTATATCAAGGAAGGGACAACAGGTGAATGGAGAACTATTTTTAAAAGGACAGCAGGTATAGTGGCACACACTTGTAATCCCAGCATTCAGGAGGCTGAGGCAGGAGAATTGCTGTGAGTTTGAAGCTAGCCTGGGCTACGTGGGTATATCCTGTCTCGAAAACCCTAATGATCCTAAGAGGTGTTAAGGCTAAAGACAACTTCCAGACTTCCTGGTCCCCGCAACTCACTCACTTCCTCCTGCTCTCCGGACTAATCTCTTCTGGCTGGCCCCGTCTCCAGGAGGAGGATACTACCTGTATTAACTCTTCCTCACCAGAATACAATGCTGCCAGTGCGACTTGGCGGGACTGTCCTCTACCCCACAAGGGGCAGGCCAGGGGCCCGGCTATCTGAGTCCAGAGCTGCATCTCCTGTCTCAGCCTCCTGACTTTCAATCCCACAGCTTTTTATCTCAGCTGCCTATTCTAGATGGAACTATGAAAACAAGAAACAAAAGCCAACTCTGTTCTTGGTTCACTTAAGATAAGGCTGGCATTTTTTAAAAAGAACTTTTCTAAAGAACTAAGAAAAAGGAAACAGAAAACACAAAGGAAATCAAAGGATGAATTTAGCATTTTTAAGTTTCTAATCAGAACTTGTTCCCCTTCAGTTTAGACTGCCTGGCACAGGATGGAGCAAGTCTTCCCCAAGGTCCAGGCTTCAGTTCTGCCCAAGCTGAACTAAAAGGAGAAGCAGTGGATTCCAACGCAAGATATAACCCCAGCACTCTGGGAGGCTGAAGTGGGAACATTGCAAGTTTAAGTCCAGCCCGGGCAATTTAAGGACATCGTAAGACCCTATCTCAAAAAAAAAAAAAAATAGAGGGATGAGGGGCTTGGGGATTTAGCTCAGTGGTAGAGCACTTGCCTAGCAAGTGCAAGGTCCTTGATTAGAGTGCTTGCCTTGCAAGCACAAGGCCCTGAGTTCGATCCCTGGTACCAAAAAAAAACCAAAAACAAAAACAAAAAAAACCCCAAAAAACAAGTGCAAGGTCCTGAGTTCCATCCCCAGCACCCCACCTCCCCAAATGGCTGAGACGGTAGCTCAGTGTGAAGGCCCTGGGTTCAATTGCCAATACTGCATTAAAAAAAAAAATCCCCATACTTGGGAGGCTGAGGCAGGAGAATTGTCAATGAGCTCGAGGCCAGCCTGGGCTACATAGCCAGATCCTGTCTCAAAAAAAAAAAAAATAGATACAAAGAAAAAATAATTCTGCTCAGGAAGGGATTTCAGTAAGTCTGCATTCAGACAAGACACAGTGGTTAGAATCTTGAGCTCTCATTCCATGTGTTTGAGTTTCTCCTTTTGTAGAGCTCCTCCGAGCCCTCAGTGTAGACAGCCTGAGCGCGCTGAGAGTTCTGGGAGTGAGAGACTCCGGAAGCCTGCTGCTGGAATGTGCCCTTCTTTCCTGGGGCTGGGCTGGGTGCAACCCACCCGGTGTCATATCGTCACCAGCAGTGTTTAACTGGGGGGCACCGGCAGGGGGAGTCAACCTTCTAGTCCTCACCAGCACCTGGCTGCTGCCCCCAACCTGAGGCGCCATAGAAACAGAAACAATCGCGGGGCTGCGAGCTGACCCTTCCTGCAGGAGAATAGCCCCTGACGTGCGGGGCTGGCTCTGAGAGGAAACGCGCCTGAGAAGGAGGAAACGGCAGAGGAAGCTACACCCTGGCTGCGATAGAGGCCTGCACCACGGCGGACAACAGCGCTGCGCGGGTGGCACATAAACAGCCCCGTGCAGGGAGGCCGGGCCGCCCTCCAGGCAAATGGCACAGGCTGGCGAGAAACCCACCGGGGCCTCAGCTCTCCCTGCACATGGCTGATGATGCCACTCTCTTCTAAACACACGAAGGAAGACTTATACTAAATTAACTGCAGTTAGCAATTTGTATCACTATATTGCCCAGAATTATCTGGAAGTGGAATTTTATCTAAAGTGTCTAAGTACCAACTGTATTTGTATTTTTTGTGTTTTTTTGAGAGAGGGTCTCGCTACATAGTTCAGTCTGGCCTTGAACTCACTATGTAGCCCAGGCTGTCCTCCAACTCGCAGCGATCCTCCTGCCTCAGCCTCTTGAGCGCAGGGATTACAGGCGTGTGCCACCATGCCCAGCCTCGACTGTATTTTTTGGGCATGCAGCCATCAGGAATCTCATGGAAGCCACGTCACACACTGACAGAAGAGTTAGCCCATTTCACAGGTGAATAAGCTGAGGCCCAGTCATGACACCATTAGTAGCAAGCCATTTATTACAGACTCCAAGGCCCAAGCTTTATCTATACTCAAAAGATATCAAGTAAAATGTTAATTACAAACCACATGTGGCAGCACTCAAGAGTCTCAGGCAGGAGAATGGCTGCAAGTTCGAGGTCAGCCTGGGCTACAGAGTAAAGACAGCCAGATTGCTTAGCGAGACCCTGTCTCAAAACAAACAAAAACAAAACAACCAAAAACCAAAAACCAAAACCAAAACTGGGTGTGGTAGTGCACACCTGTAATCCCAGCATTTGGGAGGCTGAGGCAGGAGGATTGTAAATTAGAGGCCAGCCTGGACTATCTGGCTAGAACCTGTCTCAAAAAACAAGAAAATGAAGTTAATTACAGTTCTAAATAATGTACCTTTCTCCTAATCCCATTCATGCTTATACCATATTAAACACAGGAGCCTCAAAACATTGTGTTTTCCTCTTGGAATCAGAAACAGGGCTAGTAGGTGAAGTTTTGACTCACATTTTTTATCAATGTTAAATTTTTGATTTGAAATTACTTTCACATTTTCTTATCAAGTCAATCTAACTATCTGAACAAAAGCAGGTAGAATTCAGAAACCCTGGACCCTAACAAGGGAAAGTAGAGATAAATTCAAAAGCCTAGGCTGGGGGTACAGCTCAAAAGTAGAGCGCTTGCCTAGCAGGTGTGAGGCCCTCAGTTCCCACCACCACACACGCAACAACCCCCAATAAAACCATTTGGAAGTGAAAATAAAATTTTTAAGCACAATCTTTGGCTGGAATTTGACAGCCTGACCTAAGGGTGCTGAGTGACCTGCTAGCTCCCCTCTCACTGTATAATTTGGATAAGTTTTTTTCATCTTTTTACCCAGGCCTCCTAAACTGGTTAAAAGAGACTGATTTAAAAGGGTTGCTGTACTTGGGAGGCTGAGGCAGAAGGATCTCTGTAAAGTTTGAGGCCAACCTGAGCTACTAGTGAGTTCAAAGCCAGGCTGAACTACACAGCGAGACCCTGTCTCAAAAAACAAAAACAAACAGAACAAAAACCCCACAAAGGGCCACTGTAGTGTTCAGGGCGGTTAGCTCAGCAAGGTTGGCACCCAGTAAGCCAGCGGTGGCGGACCTGTGGCATGTGCACTGCAGCGGGTGGGCTGGACTGCCGGAAGCTGAGGCCCAACATCGGCGTACAGTAAGGCCTGGTGGCAGCTGTCCAGTATCAGTATGCACAGTTCTTACACTAACTGACACCTCTTGGGGACTTGACTTGTCCAATGCTACCTTCAAATTTGTGGCTAAAACTCACAATGCAAAATTATTTCTGCAAATTAGTAGAATATTTCTGCAAATTTAATGAGCTAAACTATTCCTGTTAATTTAGCAGAAAACAACAAAGGGCTATATGACTACGGTCTGTATTTACAATCACCTCCTTTCCTGAGCAATCCCGTGGATAAACTGTGAGAATTTACTCACAAATTCTTTCTTTCAGTGGTGCTGGGGATTGAACTTGGAGCCTCAGGCATATAAAACAAATGCTCCACCACTGTGCTATACTTCTGTCCTAGTCACAACTCTCGACTTTTGAAAGTTAAGTGCAAAGCTTTGGAGGACTCTAGGGGCCTGAGTCCCAGGTACTGGCCGCAGGAAGGTTGAGCTCTCAGCTTCTATTTCTTTGCTCCCGACAAAGCCGGTGACCTTCTTCTCTGCTTCACGGCACTGTCACACCTTTCACTGACTTGCTTCCTCTGCTGAGACAGGCTCCTGCTAACAACACAGGCTGCCTCTGCCTCAGTCCTCCACCTGCACCTCTTGGCGGAGACCGCAGGTGTCTGCCTGTGCCTGGCCTCAGGGACTCGCTTTCCTCTGCCTGTTCCACCTGGCTCGTGTGGTCCATGGCGGGTCACCGAGGCCTGGGTTTCTGTCTGTCCAGCACAGGGCCCGCTACCTGGTGCAGAATGACATCATGACAGTGCTCTGTGTACCCAAGACTGTTCACTCTAGGCACAGCTTCTCACTTCTTGGGGAAGGCAGCGTGGAGGCTGGCAACACAGACTCGGTGCCCCCACCGTGAGAGAGGGTGTTGGCTAACACGCTGCTGCACCCTGCAGAAATGCCTGGGCCAACCGGAAACCCCAGTGCTTTTAAGGAACAGGAGTAGCTTCTGGGGCTGGAAGAGCACTCACCTAGCATGTGAGGCCCCGGGGTTTATCCCAGGCACGGGGGAAGGGGGAGGAAAAATATGGAAATTTCCTGAACTTGAATTTGACAAGCAAGTATACAAGGAGCAAATTGAAGTTTTAAAAAAGTAAAAGGTTTAACTGGTTATGGTAGCACATGCCTGTAATCCAAGCCCTCTGGGAGGCTGAAGCAGGAAGATCACAAAGTTCAGCTCCCACCTAGGCAACGAGCAAGAACCTGTCTCAAAATAAAAAAAGCACTGGGGATACAGTTCAGTGCAAAGGGCCTGATCAGCCCCCCAAAGTAAAAGGTTTAATTTTTTTAAAAAAGCAGTGTATCTTCTATTTCCAGTTTCCGATAAACTCACTTCCTGTTATTCTGTTCAGCTGTGTAACCCATGGGTAGACTGAGAGGTATATCCTCTACATTGATTGGGAAGATACTTCATGATATATATTTTAAATAAGATCCACTAATACAATTTTTAAGTTAAAAGTACTTCATACTTAGATTATTAACTTAGAAGTTAGTAATTTAGATTTTAATAAATTTGAATTTATTTACTAATAGATTACATTAATTTTGTAGTCCTAAATAAATTTATTCACATAAACTGTTTCAAACAGAGCCCCAGATTTAATAAACACTCAAATATTAAATGCTGGCTATTATATTTATTTCACATTGGACAATTCTTTTTTTTTTTTTTCCAATTTTGACCTTTTTGTTTGTTTGTTTGTTTTTTTGAGATAGGGTCTCGTTATGTAGCTCAGTCTGGCCTCAAACTCATGTTGATCCTCCTGCCTCAGTCTCCCAAGTGCTAGGATCACAGGTGTGTGCCACCATACCCAGTCAATTTTGACTTTCGTATATAAGACTCATAGTCTAAGCCAAGAGATGCCCTCCTTATGGGTCAAGTTCATAGTTCTTTTTTTTTTTAATTTTTTATTTTTACCAAGAACATGTAATGGTACATTGTATACATAATGATCATAATCAACATGGTTATTTTGTACCTGTACATGATACATCTTGGTTTTTCCCCCTCTTCCCTCCCTTCCCCTCCCCTCCCTTCCATTCTTTATTATTATTTTTTTCAGTACTGGATATTAAAACCAGGGCCTTTGCTCTGAGCTACACCCTCAACCCAAAGTTTTCAAATTTATTTATTTATTTTTCTTTTTCCCCTGCTGTGTTCATACTGGTTTTTTGAGACACAGTCTTGCTATGTAGTTCAGGCTGGCTTTGAACTCACTATGTAGCCCAGGCTGGCCTTGAATTTGAGGCAATCCCCCTGCCTATTTTTAGTCCCAGGCAAGGTCTTGCTAAATCATCAAGCTGCCCGGGGCTGGCCTCAAGCCTGTGATCCTCCTGCCTCAGTGTCCCAGAGTGCTGGGATGACGGGCGTGTGCCGCCACACGCGGCTAAATTTGTGCTTTTACATGCATCATTTCAAAGGTGTCTCGGGGACCAGAAGGTGTGACATCTAGGTTCTGATTCCTTTTCTGTCTCTTAAAGAGTCTGTGAGCACAGCCAGGTCCCCTCCCTCTGCTAGGTCCTTTTGCCACTAGAAGGGATACATAGTGCAGTCCCCTCATTTTCAGCACTCTTGTGAAGATTACTTAAAAAAAAAACTATATGCAGTTTTTAAAAACACAGAATTTTTCCAATTTTCAGTGTGACTCCTCAAATAAACAGCTGGTATGATATAGATAACCCACCTTACTAGTTAAAAAGAAGGCTAAAAATCAAAGGATGAGCCAGGTGTGGCAGCACACACCTGTGACTCTAGAATTTGAGAGGCTAAAGCAGGAGGATCGCCACCAATTTGAGGCCAGCCTGGGCTACACAGCAAGATCCATCTCAGAAACAAAACAACAAACAAACAAACAAAAAAAACAACTAAAACAACGACAACCAAAAGAGCCAATGATGGACAAGGAACCGGTGAATCAGAGTTAAGCATTAATAACTATTCTTGTTCCTTTTTTTTTTTTAAGAAAATCTTTTTCCTCAATTGTATGCAAAAGTAAATCCTTTCCCCTATTCCTTTCAAGCCTCTGACATTTTTAAAAATTCTGACTAAGTTCATTTTCACTTCCTTTCATTCACAGATTTCATTAGGGGTCACAGCCCAGTGACCTGCAGGGTCACCGCCTGGCCAGGGTACACCCGTCCCAAAGTCAACGCCTTATCTCTGGAAGCAGAGGCAGGAAACGGAGCTGAGCTTTCCTGTCGCGCTCGCTGGGGGCTGGGCTGGGCCCTTCCAGGGTGCTGCCTGAGCCGCCCGTCGCCGCCCTCCTCTGCGGCCTGCACTGGACGCCACAGTGTTCGGATACCAGAAGCAAAGTCTGTGGCCATGACCGACTGCTCTTTCCCAGGCATGAAGCCTGCCCACCAAGGCTCCTGGGGCAGGGGCTCAGAAGCTACATTTTCATTATGGATCAAAGGAAAATTAGGTGAACAGAGACTTGTACCTTAACAGCCCCATGTCCATCTAAATAATTTGTTTCTCTTAATTTGATTTAAGTATTTACACCAACTTCAGAGAACTAGGAGAAAAGGGAAAAGTTTGGCACCAAAAATAACAGAGCGATTTGCCCAAACTGGATTATTCTGTCTTGATAGTTACCAGATCGGTCAAATTTGGTTGTATGTGGTTTGCCTTGAATGCTGGCTCATGAGAATGGTTGTTAATTATTCCTCAGTAATTAAACATTTCGCTCCAGTGTTGCGGAACTGGAGAAAATCTACAAGAGAGGATCACGTCATGTCTGCAACTTTTTACAATTTAAAATCCCGTAAGTGTGAATTCTTGGTACTGATTTATGACTCCCACTGTGCATGTCAAAGCTTTTGAGTGTCGCCAAGAAATGTATGTAAACAATCTTCAAATCGGAGACCACATTCTGAGCAGATCTTCAGATTCCCCTGGGTCATCTTGCATAGAATCAGAAAAATTTTACATATTCCTGAAAAGTGCTGAAACTCTGCTGGACACTAAACCACTAAGGAGGTCAGACAGCTCAAACTTTTCTTTTCTTTTTTTTTTGAGCGGTCTCATTATGTAGTGCAGACTGGCCTTGAACTCACTATGTAGCCCAGGCAGACCCTGAACTCACAGTGATCCTCCTGCCTCAGCCTCCTAGAGTGCTGGGATTATAGGCATGTGCCACCACACCCAGCATACAGCTCAAATTTAGCCTAGATCTCATTTCTGTTTCTTCCCATCAGTAAGATCTGGTTAAACCACTCGATCCCTCTTCCCGGAACGTATGGTGGCTACACTCTGACCCCACCCTGTGTCCCTGCGAAATAGCCAGTACGAACCCGTTATCATCTGCTGGGCGTCATAGGGCTCCATGTAACCGTCATTTTCGCCAACCCTCTCTGCGTCCCTCTGTCCCTTTGTCCTCTTGGCATCGTAAGGGTCAGCATAGTCTTCTAAAATGATGACCTGTCAAAGAGCAAGAGAGGATGTGGGTGCCGGTGACTGTCACATACCGAAGGCCATCGAAGTCTCCCGCAGACTCGGGGAATTAATGTCTGTAATGAGCTCCAGACCAGTGTCTGTATCTGATCATGTGTGTCAGCTGGACAAAAATTCCTTTTTCCATATAACTGATTTGTGACAATTCATTTAAACTCTTTTACATATCCCCAGTGGGTTTTTTTCCCCCATTTTCTTTTCTGTCCCCAAGTAATAAACATTCTTGGGTTAGAGGTGGGTGAGCAGGTGGCGGGAAGGAGAGGGTGCTGTGGCTCATGCCGGGTAGTCCCGGTGAGTCGGTCGGCCACCTCCCAGCACTGGCCCAGCACTGCAGGGAGTCTAGATGAACCAAAGATTTATAACATCTCCAAAGACACAAGTCTCATAAAGGAGAAACGGCTTAGTCCTGAACAGTATTGTAGAAGTTCTAGGTTCAGTAGTTCACAAGCAAATGACTGCCCCAGGCTACAGATCAGATGGAGGCTTGTTTTTAGCAGTACGGGGGATTGAACCCAGGGCTATGCACTGAGCTGTCTTCAGATTAAAAAAAAATTTTTTTTGAGATAGGGTATCACTAAGTCACTAAATCGTCACTAAGTCTGGGAGGCTGGGCTTGAACTTGTGATCCTCCTGACTCAGCCTTCTAGAGTGCTGGAATCAGTCATGCATCACCACCTCCAACTCTTACAGTTTTGATGGCATCCATGTCTGAGAACATCTACCTTTCCAAAGAAGATATATGACAGTTCTGCAGCAGCTGGGTGACAACAGCAAGGACAGAGAACCGTTCTCAGGGAGGAAGCTTGGGGACCTGCTCCACAATGTGACAGAACATTCTCCGAGAAGGTTCACGGAAATGCACCTTCTGGGGCAGGTAGGAAGAATTCAGACAGTGAGGGAAAGGGAGGAGGACAGTACAGACTGCACAAGAGTCCTCTGCCCCAGAGGCGATGGCCTAAGAAGCCTCAGTCGCCCGCAAGCCGTGCCCTTGAAAGTCAGGCGGCACCTACTGCAGAGGACAGGGACGGCGGCTGGCTCCCTCCCTCATCCCTGACTAGTGACCATGTGTACCGCAGCTGCAGGCACAACGCAGAGCAGGCCCAATCGCGACTGATCGTCTTCATCTCTAAGGTGCTGATGAGCTAGTCTGACAGGTCGACCACTGAACCACACATGAGCTGGGTCACAATCACCCTCCCTCGGCTCTGCTCCTCGCCTGCGTTGCCCTGTGACAGGAAGTGAGTGTCCAGGCTGGGGTCTGAAATCTCATTTGAGCTCTGCCTCTCTCCTGTTCACAGGAGAGAGCCCCTCCCATGTCCACACTCCTTTTCTTACTTTCCCACATTGGACAGCACTAAGCCCTCCAGTGAGTCAGAAACAGGAAGCACCTTCTTCTCTCCTGATCTGGCATTTCCAGGTCGCAGTCTGTAGCCTCCATAGCCCTCAGCACCCCACACCCCTTATCCTCTAAGGCTGCTGTTCAGCAGACATCCTCGGGATGGATGGGCGGCTCTGAGGTCTTTACCAGGTGGAACTGCAGAGCAGGACGGACCCTCCAAGCCACTAGACAGGATGGCGGCCAACCCCCTTCCTGAGATTCTGAAACTCACACTTAGAGGTTAGAGGTTCCCATTCCTCCTGCTCGAGACGGACACACCACATACAAATCTAGCTTTGCAGATCTCTTGGATAGCAGAATTAAACCACATCCACAAGGGGTCACATTTACCGAAGCAGGAAGCTCTTGCTCACTTTACAAAACCAAATGGATGAACTGCACTAAGTACATTTCTGCAAAGTTTGCCACCCCTAGGACGAGAATTTTTTCAAGCTAAGTCCTTGATTTTCAAGGGTCGCCTGGGAGTCTCAGAGTAGTGGCGGGGTCTGACCCTCCCTTAGGAGTGAAGCAGCCTGGGGCTTACCAGACTCTAGATGCCTCCTGGTCCGCAGAGGTGGCCCCAGGCAGGCCGGATTCTTACCGTGTCCTGCTGCTTCGTGATCTTGCCCTTGTCCGGCTCCGGGCCCAGGGAGGAAGGGGAAGAGGATGCGGAGGAACAGCTGCTGCTACTGCTGCTGCTACTGCCGCTGCTACTGCTGCTGGGGTAGTTGCTCTTGCCGGTCTTCTCCTGGGTGTCCACCTTGATGAGCCTGCTGATGTAGGTGCTGCAGCCCGAGCTCTTGGTCGCACCCCGGTGGGGCTCCTCCTCGGTGGCCCGCGAGTTCTTGCGGCCCTTGCCGGCCGCGGCCTGGATCAGGCCCTGCAGGCTGTCCCGGGACAGCCGGCTGTCCTTGGGGGCAGCGCCGCCGGCCCGGGCGCCCAGCTCAGCCGCCGAGTTCTTGCGGCCCTTGCCCGGGGTGGGCGCCTCGGGGCCCTTGCGCAGCTTGCCGGCCCCCGCCCCGGGCTTCAGGGCGAGCGGGAACTCCTTGAACCACTTGGACGCCATGGGGGGCGCCCGGCCCGGACCCCGCGAGGCGCCAGGCGTCGGGGGCCACTGCATTCCCCGCGCGCCGCCTGCCGTGGCCCACGCCGGGCAAGGTGGGGCCGCGGCGGCCCCGGGCTGCGGCCGGACGGCGACGCGCAGGGCGCACGGGACCCGCCCGGCCTCGGCTCGGCACCGCGGCGGGGGCGGCAGAGCCCACGGAAGCCCGCGCAGCCCGACCCGCCTCCCGGGGACCAGCGGGACGCGGCGGAGGCAGCAGGAGTGTCCCCGGCCCCGCGACGGACGGCGGCCGGACGAGACGGCCGCCCGCCCCCCGCGCCCCTCCCCGCCCCTCCCGCGCTGGCGCCTCCCCGCCGGTCCGGTCCCGAGCCGCGGTCCCGGCGCGCCCCGCCCGGGGAGGGTTGCCGGTGGCCGCACGTGCCACGCCGCGTCCCGAGGGCACAGCGACCGGGGCGCGGGGATGGCCCGCACCTGACCGCGCCTCTAGCGCCACGTGCGGCCCGAGGACGCGCGCTCCCAGGCGTCGAGCGGGGAGGCGGCGCCTCGAGATTCGGGATGCGGGCGCCGACCGCGAGCCCCACCCAGCTCCGTCCCGCACCTCGCCCAGCGCGCCGGAAGGGAGCCGGAGACCGGCGCCGCCTGCTGGACCTGGCACCCGGCGCCCGGCCAGGGGTGGCGGGGCAGGCCGTTCGAGGCCGCCGTGGGAGTCACGCCCCGTGTCCACTCCGGGCTGGAAGGCCAGGAGCCACCACGGGCCCGGGCGTGCGGCGTCCGAAGCTGTGCAGACAGCAACGCCGCGGGTAGATGGCGGCGGCGTCTCCGCTTAAAATGGCCCTCCCTTCCCGCGAAGAGGTTGAAAACACTTTTTAGCTAGGAAAACAAAACAAAACACAAAAACTCCAACTAAGTCGAAACTTAGCTTATAAAATTGAAATCCCTTCGTTTAGAAAAGCTAAATGTGCGTACAGGTTCTGCACACACCATGACTCCTCCTGGGAGAGCCGGATGCGCAGTGGCTGGACCTTCGCGCGGCCTTGCGGCTGGAGGTGGCGGGCGAGGCGAGGGCGCAGCCGGGCCTTCCTTGGAAATGCATCTTGGCTTTTTTTTTTTTTTTAAAGCTTCACTCAGATATAAACGTATACTATAAAATTAAGCTGTTTTAAGTGTACGCTTTAATGCATTTTATCCTTGTATCCTTACAAGGACCACCGCAATCTAATTTTAGAACGCTTCCATCACCCATTTCTCATTCCCCTCTCTAGCCCGAGGCAGTTACCTACACTTCATTCCTACCATTCTATTTCTTAAGTTCCACGGTGTTGGAGTGAACAGTCTGTGGTCTTTTGTGTCTGGCTTATTTCCCTTTGGAGATTCATCCTTGTAGCAGGTATCAGCACCCCATTCCTTTTATATTGCCTAGTAATATTCCATTATGTAGATAGACCACATTTATTTGTCCATTCATTGGGTGATGGGTGTTTGAGTTGTTGCTGCTATGAATATTTGTGAATAAGTCCTTGTGTGGGTAGGTTTGAATTTCTCTTGAGTAGTTACCCAGGAGTGGATTTGCCAGGCCACAAGGTGACTCATTGTTTAATTTTTGAGAAGCTGCCAAGCTGTTTGTCAAAGCGGCTGGACCAGTCTACACTCTCAGCAGCAATGTGAGGGTTCTGTGCCTCCTCATCCTGGCACTTGTTTTAGTCGGATTTTTGACTGGGGTCCCTCCTGGTGGGTGTGAAATGATGGTTTTGATCTGCAGTTTCATGGTGGCTAAAGATGCATCTTTTCATGTGCCTTTTGGCTTTTGCATATTTTTGCAAAAATGTCTGTTGGATCCTTTACCCTCTTTTGAGTTGGTTTGTCTTCTTTTTTATTGAGTTATATTCTTACGTCTTTTTAAAAACGCAAATGAGCACTGGAGGTGGCGGTGCTCACCTGTAATCCTGGCACTCTGGGAGGCTGAGGCAGGTAGACTGCAAGTTTGAGCCCATTCTGGGCAACTTAGCAACTTAGTGAGACCCCATCTCAAAGTTTTAAAAAAAAAAATTGAAAAGGGCTGGGATGTAGCTCAGTGAGAAGGTCCTGGGTCCAATCCCCAGTGCTGCAAACAAAACGAAACAAAACAAAATGCAAACACTTCTCCAGACCGAGCAGTAGCAAAGAAGGAAGCTCAGGACCTTGGAGTCATATGGTTTGGATTTTAAAAAACAGGCTTTTCTCCCTTTGTGAACATAGATACTACATGTTCTTGGAAAATTACCAGGTTATCATGGCTGGCCGCCAGGACTTCCTTGTAAGAGGGCGTAACAATGCCCATCCCATGGGGTTTCTATGAGGGCAAAGTGAGCAGGAATATTTACTTCCTTGCAGTGTGGAAGCAGTGTGTGCGTGTGTGTGTGTGTGTGTGTGTGTGTGTGTATGTGTGTATACATGTCAGCCCTTTTAATTTTTTTTTTTTTTTTTTGAGACAGGGTCTTGCTAAATCACTGGGGCTGAGTTCAACCTTGCCCTCCTCCTGCCTTGGCCTCCCAGGTGTTGGGTGGCAGTAACTTTGAGAAATTTCCCTGGGCCCTCACTTAGGAGTCTTAGTGGCAGACCTGTTCCAGAAGCCTATAGATTTTTGCAGGGATTACTAGAAGACGAACACTCCACAGCCCAGATTTTGCCTGCCAACCTCTCAGGTTTTGTTCATTCATACCTAAATTTAAAAAAAATTACCTTAACCACTTTTAGTCTTATTTAGATTCATTTGCAACTAAGGCTGTTGTTTCCTCCCACAACTGGGAACAATTTAAAGAAAAGCATCATTGTTTTAAAATTTAAAGTTTTAATTGTTTTTCCTACAGGAAAAATGACTGTAGAATGACTCTGACAGGCTTTTTTTTTTTTTTTTTTTTTTTACTAGATATTGAACTCAGAGCCTTTGCACTGAGCTGTGTCCCCAGGCCCTTATTTATTTAGAGACAGGGACTTGCTAAATTGGTAAACTGTGCAGACTGGTCCCAAATTTGAAATCCTCCTGCCTCAGCCTCCCTGGTTGCTGGGATTACAGGTGTGCACCACCTTACCCAGCTCTCTCTGCAACCTTAATTCTCCCTTGCCATGAAAACGAATGTTCCTAGGTCCTGGGGATTAGGGTGTGGACCACTTTGGGAGCAGTGTGGTCCTGCCTACCACAGTGAGTGGTTTTGAAATGGTGGTTACCTGGCACTCTGGCTTGGGAGGAGGTCCTGGTGTAGGTGGCTGCAGCCTGAGTCCCTTCCCCGGCCCTTCCCTCCCTCGGCGTCTCCTGTTCCTATCTCACAGTACCAGGCTCAGGAGTCATCCCCAGCATCTCTCAGCTGTTGATTCTAACTCTGCACATGTGGTTTGTGACTTAAAAAGCCCAGGGAGGTGAGGGCTTCCTGGTGCAGGACCGGACCGTGAGGGGAAGAAGGGAAGTCCTGGTCAAGAAGCAGAGCGGGGTTTACACAGAGCCCCTCGCTGCTTGGGAGGAAGAATGGGTGCAGAGGCAAGTTAGCCTGGGGCGGGGTGTGGGGCCTGCATTTAATAGTGTGGCTTCGCAGTAATGACACTATACCCAGTTCTGCTCAAGAGTGAAGCTTGGGGTCAGCCTGGAGTCTGCCTTCCTCTCAGTGTCCCCTGAGATTCCCCTCAGTGGCAGGGTGGGGACGACCCCGCATAGCTGGCTGGCAGCTCTAATGCCGCATTCCAGTCTTGCCTTCTGTGTCTCACTTCCAAAGTCACCCTCTAACACCCCAACACATGACATGTCGATGTCACCACTCCGGTTAAAACCCTTGGCCCACATCTCCAGCCAGGGGAACAGCCTGTGGCTGCTGTGGCATAACTGTCCAGAGTTCCTGTGTCGGCCCCGCCTGCCTTCCCTCTCCAGGCTCCCCATCTGCCCCGGGGAGGCTGCTGGTGGGCTCTTCTCCCTGTGTGCAGCTTTCTGGGTGCCCATGTACTCGCATCTCCCGCTACCTGGCTTCCCTTCCACCCCCACATGTGCCCCCCGCCGCCCGGTTTAACGGTAACTCTGGGAAGCACAGCACCCCCACCCCCCCGCCCGGGTCCTGATGGGCTTCCTGGTACCTGCTGAAGAGCTAGATGCCCTTGTCCCCATAAAGCAGAGGCACATCTGGGTTCCAGCTCTGGGTGTCTCTGAAGTTCGCCTCATGCTCAGTGGACAGCTGCCGCTGAATTTTTTTTTTCCTTTAAATCTTATTACATTTTTACTTTTAAAATACATTTTATTGTGTCTCTTTAAGGTATATGACATAATGTTACATATAAGAGGCACATGTAGTAACATGATTACTTCAGTGGGACAAACCGACATATCCATTATGCCGGTACTTAGTTACCCATTCCTCCACCTCCCCCGCAAGACCAGAACGCTACTCATATAGCCCAAATCCCGGACCCAATACCCCATGGTTAACTGCAGTTCACATGTCGTACAACAGATCTTTCCGCTTGTTCATTCTACTTCATTGCTGCTTTGTATCCTTTGATCTGTATCTCCTGACCCCCCAAACCTGGTTACCACTGTTACTAGGTACTAGTTACCACTGTTACTGGTGACCTTTCTTTCTTTCTTTTTTTTTTTTCCTGTTGTGGTGACCTTTCCTACCATTATTTTATTCTGTCTGTATTTGACCTTTATTTATTTAGATTCCACATGTGAGATCACACGATGTTTTTCTTTCTATGCCTGGCTTTTTTCACCTAACGTAATATCCTCTAGGTTCATTTATGTTCTGGCAAATGGCAGTATCTCATCCCTTTTAAAGACTGAATAATATTCATATATATAATACTATATACTATATATATATATATATATATATATATATGGGCAAGAACAATGGGAGGAGTGTGTTTAAAGTGAGGGGGAGCATTCGGGGAGATTAATGGCAATGTATCTTTTACTGTTAATAACATCTAAAAAAATTTAGACATTCACTGTATCTTTCAACCACACCTCATCTATGTAATATATATGAAAATACAGAAACGCCACCTTTTCTTCATCTGTTCCCCCCTCACTGGGCACCTAGGTTGTTCCCACACCTTGGCCGCCATGCCTAGCAGAGTGCAGAGCGCGGAGTGCAGCTCTGAGGCAGGCGGGTGCTCCCTCTGTGTGTGTGCCCAGAGGATGCCTTGCTGGATCCACGTGACTGTTTTAACACCCAAGGGAATGTGAGGCACTTAGCATGTGTTTGAGCTGCTCTGAATCTTCTAACCTAGTGCCTGCTATATTTACTTTTTTTGGTAGTTCTGGGGATTGAATCCAGGGCCTCACACATGCTAGGCAAGTGCTCCGCCACTGAGCCCTGCCTGCCTTCTGAATGCTGGTTTTCT
>PVJO010007961.1:7452-78380 GCA_004026905.1 Hystrix cristata | reverse complement strand
GCAAGGCAAGCACTTTAACCACTAAGTTAAATCCCCAGCCCAGGACCAGATAGTAAATATGCAAGACTTTGTATGCAATATGAATTTCTGTCCCAACTACTCAATTCTGTTTTCCTAGCATGAAAGCAGATATAGACAATACTTAACAAAAGAACTTGACAATTTAAAAAATATTTAGGGATCCTGAAATTTGAATTTTGTATATTTTCAGATGTAACAAAATTTGATCCTTCTTTCGATTTTTTTAACTGATTAAAAATGTAAAAATTTTCTTAGCTCACAAGCTGCATAAAAACAGGCCACGGGCCAAATATGTTCCTCTGGTCAGTTTGTTGATCCCTGCCTGCTCTGTGGCAGTGAGAGTGAAAGAACCATTAATGCGATTTAATCTCACCTAATTTTGAATAAAACAAGCTAGACACAAAATAGTACATATTCGATGATCCCATTTATATAAAATTCCAAAGCAGGCAGAATTAATGGTGTTAGAAGCAAGTTAGAATTCTACCTTTGACAGAGTCTGAAGTGACCGAAATGGAGCATGAAGGAGCTTCTGGGAGCCTGGTAACACATTCTACCTCTTGGTCTAGATGCTGGTTAGCAAGTATGTACAGCTGCACAGCATACACTTTTGATTGACATACTTTTTGGTAGGTATGTTACTTGAATAAAACTCTTATTAAAATAGAAGGCTATTAATTATATGTAATAGAAAAAGAAAAAAAGGGGTTTATACAGTAGTTTTCTCCTGGGGGACCAGGGGAGGCTCAGCTATCAATAGTAAAAAAAAATTTTTTATAAAGGAGTCACTGAAAATTTTTTTAAGTTTAATTTTAAATTTTTATTGCTTTAATTATGTCACTGACAACCAGAATTCCACAATGAAAGAGTGCCAGTGAAGATGAAATGAAATATTGTTATGAAATGATTGAAGTTTGTAACTCTTCCTTAAATAGCCTACAAAGTCATTTCTGGGATGCTGAAGTAGGAGGATCGCAAGCTTGACCCCAGTCTGGGCAGTTTAGTGACTTACCAAGACCCTTTCTCAAAACAAAAGATAAAAAAGGGCTGGGGATGTAGCTAAGTGCAAAGGCCCTGAGTTCAATCCTCTGTACTGCCAAAAGTGGAGAGGGTTCTTTCTCTGTTTCTCAGATACAGTGATATAGATGGACTTTATTACCAAGGAAGCCTCCAAAAGGAAGGGCTTATTCAACATTTCACTAGACTCTATCCTTCATAAGCATTTCTTCATATGTACAGATGTCCTTGGATCCTGCTAGTATTATACTTGTAATTCAGCCACACTGAATCTCAGCCATGCAGGCTTGAGGAAATTGAGTCTTTTCATTTTATGCTGTAGACCTGAAGTTTAATTTTCATTTTTATACCCAGGGGATAAAAAAGTCTTTATCAAATATATATATATATTCTTTATCAAATATATATATATATATATTTACTTAAGTTTGTAGTGATGTAAGCTCTTATAGGTTGATTCCATTGTCTCACTGGGGTCTGTGATGGATTGCAGAAAAACTCATTTGGGGATTTGCTGCAGCAGCTAAGAGGCTCATTAGCCACAGGACTTAATGAAATTTTATAATAATTTTTAAAGAACGTATAGAGGGTAAAACAAGCTATGTAAGAATTAGAAACTAATAAAGAGAATTTTTACTTTTCATCTGTCACTGAGCTTTGGAATATGATAAATACATTTTTTTAAAAAATGTAAATGCCTTACTTGTTGAATACTCTCTACAGCTCCTCAAAGTATTTGTATAATTTAACATAAACTTATTTTCCATTGCTTGTATAATTCAACATTACTGAGAATTTACTGATTTTCTCTTGTTTAAAACCGGCTTTATATATATGTTTTGTCCCCTAGAATTATCATTTTCATTCACAGACAAGCACATACAGAACATTCCAGACTGATTTTTAGATTTTTTTTTACATTAAAAACAATACCCCTGCTCCTTATGGTTATGATACCTGGTATTATTTATGGGTTTTCATAAAGGGGAGGGGTGAAAAGGAAAAATATAGTACTGTCTGGCTTCTCTCTACCTTCTACTCCTTCTCTATCCCCCCCTCTCCACAGAGGAGTTTAATTTTAAATGATAAATGTGGAAATTAGAGACCATCGAGAAAATCCAATTTGGTGAGGAGTTTTAAAAATCCCATAATAAACGCAGAGTGAAATGTATGATTTAATGCAGGGCGCCAATGGCTGCTATTATGGGCTATTAGCAAATCGGGGCTGAGAGTGAATCTTTATCACTTGGTGAGTGCGGGTTGGTCCTGCCTTTCCCTCTGCTATTGATTTGTAGCCGCTTGTCATAATGACACCGGGAAGCAATGAATGGAAGATGTGCTTTTGATAGGATTCAGGGGGGTCTTGCAGGGGGGAGAGAAAATTCAGCAAGTTTTCTATCTCTTCTGCCTGATTAGATTTTTTCTTCTTTTAAGAGCTTTCACATTCCAATAAAAATGCTAAATCAGCTCTGTACCAGAATTGTTAGGGTGTAAATAGCTAGTCATTTTTAAAGGAGGAAGAGATATAGAAATACCAGCCAGACTATACAAGGTTAGATGAATTTGACTTTATAAACATGGAGTTGTGTATGTGTATATGTGTGAACATATGCAAGTAGTATGAAGGAGTGTCAAGGCATAATACTATTAGTACACTTACTTTATAAAATTGTATTTTTATATGTAATAGTTTGCCATAACATGATAGAAGGTGATCTATCTAGCTTCACATTATTCATAAAATGGAAGAAAACCCATTTTGGTTTTGTTTGTATTTAATTTCATAAAGGGCACATAGAGGTATACTTGTGCTGATGATTACGTAAATTAAATTCCCCTAAATTTAACTGATCACTGTAGAGATTTAGTCAAAATTTTCAGCATAGAAAAAGCATAGTGTTTGAGAACAAAGACACTCATGGGATAATCAAGTGGGGGAGAAAATTTCTCTATAGAAAAATCTACATTAAATTTTGTTTAGAATGAGTCAGCTGTGGTTATATGGAAACAATTACTTGTGGCCTCAGTATATTTATTTCTCCCACTTTTAAGAGGAAACAGTCGTTTCTCTTCCAGGTTCTTTTATTCTGAGATAATGCTAGGCATTAGAGTCCTTGTCTTTCTTTGCATGCAGAAGCATATGCGTGCAGGCAGTATGATGTTATAGCAATGGATGTGCTAATGCAAGCCTGGAAGGAGAAGTTTGTTCAGTGAACATATGACACTCGTTCGTTAGTTATATCAAGTGGTAAAGCCTACCTTCTCACCTGCTTTACTTCTCAAGCGGGTGTAGATGAGACTTAGTAAAAAGAGCACAGATATTTCTCCTATAGTGAGTAGACTACGACTATTAGACACTTGCTAAATGCTTGTAATGATAATGTATTCCTTTATCTTGACTAGTTGAGGAAGAATAAGAAACATTAAAATACACTGTAGCATGTATTCAGAAATGAGGTAGAAAAAATAAATCCTTCTAGAGTCTTAAAAATTAACTTAAACATCATCAGGTCTTCTACTCTGTTTGAAAATACCGTGGGGGGAAAAAATACATAGGCTGGTTTATAGAATTTAATATCAAGCAACCAAAAAGCAGCTTTTAAAAAAGCAAAACTATTAATTTCAGTGTGTCTACCACATTTGTGAAATAAAATAGATTGTGTGACAGTCTTGGTAGGTGTTTTAAAACCAGTTTAAATGCAATGAATGTTTACAGAGATGTAGACCAGGAACAGAGAGACTGTTAATCTGCGGTAGAACCCTGTGCTATACAGGGACTACTTCCAGTTAGTCTTGCCTACTTGGTAGGACTTTTATGAGAGCATGCATATTTTCAGGCTTTGAGAACAATGCCCTTTAATAGGAGGTTTCACACGCTATGCGAACACCTGCCAGAGTTCATATATTCCCTTCCTCCATTCAAGGACTATGCCTAAACTGTGATAAATTAGAATGTTGCCATTTATTATGTATCATTTATTAAAACCTAATTAGAGGCAGAAGGAAGCATTTCTCCATTTTTCAGTGGGGGTTTTATTTATCCCATGTAGTGATTATTGTTTGGTCTATCTATGGCCATTTCATACTACAATGAATTACCTGTATTAAAGTAATAATACCATATGTTCATGTAGCCTTTGTTCTAATATAAAAGCATAATTAATCATGCCAAGAGCACAATGAGGTGGTTGTTTTCATATTTTATATATATTAAATGATTTCTACTATTATCCAAACAACATAATAGAGTTGAAAATAGAAGTGTGAAACATTATTTTTCATACCCTGCAGTTTTATAAAATGTAGATGTAGCTCATTCTACAAATTAAGATAACCATATTATATAACTTAAAAAGTTTTCTGAAAATATTTATACTTTTATTTGATATAAGATATCTATGAAAAACTGTAACAAAATTTATTGTTGGTTTATATGTTCATTAGTTATTTCTTCCTTCAGTGACAGGATGATCATTTTTCTACTATTGAAAATTTCACCTGGTTAGACCATAAGACACAAAAACAGTTTTCCTAATTGAAATTAACATTAATAAATACATGAAATAAGATTAAAGTTTGTTTACAAAGCATTTTCACTTACATTAAGTGAGATGTATCATTATTATGGTTAATTTTATTATAGTTCAACAAGGACATAAATAGAAGAAAACACCCAAGTATTTATACATATAAATCAAATGAGGGTAGGGAGAAACTCAAGATAAAATAAATCTTTGTTTTGTGTAAATAGAAAACTGAAAACAAAGCCAATTAAAGAATAAGATAGAAGGATGAGAAATTCCTAGACATAAAATTATTAACAAATAAGTAATAAAAATAGTGCATTGAAGAAATTATCAAGGTAAATGGAAATGAACATGTTAAATAGAATTAACTTTCTGTTTTACACATCCATTATCTTTAAGCTTTTGTGGGGTAGCAAAAGAGCATGATCTTTTCCAAGTGTTCCCAGCACAGTAAAATTTCTATGAGCTTTGTACATTATCAGGCTAATCCTTCCATTATCAACACTCCTGTGTGGTTTCTGACAAGAAACCCCTATTTGATGGAGAGGCTGAAACACTGTGAAAACACTGACTTTGTCAAGGTCAACAGTGAGTCAGGGACAGAAATAGAATGCAATGTTTTTTTGCTCCACAGGTACTGTGGTCCTTTTATACCCATTTCTCTGTTTATTGTTTTCTTGGATTTGCTAGAGTCCTCATGCTATTTAGACACCATTCAAAGATTTTAGGTGACACGAGTACCTAGAGAGCATTATTTCAAGAATATTTCATCTCTAAATTTTGTCACATTTTGGAAACATTAAGATACATGCTCTTTTCTCTATACCTTTTATATTTGGATTGGTATCTTTTAACATCATTTAATCACTTTTTTGATTGTACATATTGAATCTAATGTGTACACTATGGACTAATACCCTCTCCCAAAAAACTAAAAAAAAAATTTTTTTAAACCAAATAGATATATGAATTCTAATCCTTTCTTTAGTTACTGTTCTGAATTTTCTTATTCACCAGAAGACAGTTTCAGAGATCTTTTATTTACACATGTTGTGGACCAAGAATTTGATTGATTTTCACTTTACTTATTAAACAGAATAATAGGAATGTATAAACATGCATACATACATAGACATACCACACACATTACATTTATAAACTTGCTTACTAATCCTTTTTCATATTTTTCTGCTGCTTTGTGTGTAATTCATTATATATAGGCTCTTTTCAAAGAAAAAATTATGCCAGGCATGGTGGTACATGACAATAGTGCAAGCCACTTAGGAGGCTGAGGCAGGAGAATCATTGGATCCCAAAAGTTCGAGGCCAGCCTGGACAACACAGCAAGAGCCTATCTCCAAAAATAAAAGAGAAACAGGCCCAATATAAAGTCATAATTTACACTATGGAGTTACCATTCTCATAGTCCAGATTTCTTGGTGTGTATTACACAGTGAGACCTCTGATTTTCTTCACTCCTTTAGATTTCTTTGTGCTAGTTCCAAAACTGTATGGAGGAATATACAGCCATTATTTAATTCTGCTTTTGAAATATCTCATGTTTTCTTTTTCCTGGAATTTAAACACTCACCTTATGGTCAAGAAATTTATTTTTTTTTGTATTATCCTTTTTTTGTGTTTGGTTAAGGATAAACAATATATTTACTGTCTGTTATCGGCAATAAAAATTTTGACACAAATAAGTTTTTGAGAAATTTTTTTAAGGATATCACCACCCTAAATAAGTGTCCAGAGATTGAGAGCTGGAGAGAAGCAGTCATCACTGCTAAATTTTTTTCTCAAAGAACAAACTCATGTTTTTCTCAGTACTATTAAATACATTAACACTTTGCAAATTTTCTTTTTAAAAAGCATATTAGTTAAAAATGGGTGGATCTCATTTCATAAAAGTTTTTTTAAACTTTTAATTCTTTAATATGTTATAGTTTACTTAGTTGTCATTAAAAGCTGTAACATTGTTCTAAAATATCATTTGTCTTTCTCTGTTGGCTGCTGTGACGAAGGAAACGTAAGCATAAACAGCCATTCGGAGAAAAAAATGGATAAATCTATTTCATGCGCGAGAAAGCACTAGAGGGCGCTCTTCAGCAGGCTGCAAGACAAGGCCATTTCTAACTGGTTTCAGAGCTTGGCATAGTGATAGAGGTAAAGATTTGAGGAACTAAGGAGAAGGCTAAGAAATGGCATTTAGCCTTTTATAAGATCTAATCTTCCCAAAAGACTGGAAAATCTCAGTCAGTCAATGCCAACAATATTACGTCTCTTGCTTCTCGGCCTTTTGGCTAAGATCAAGTGCAATATTATGTCTCTTAACACACATACTTAGAATTTTCTATGAAATATGCATTTCTTAGAAATTAATAATTTTATTTATCCCTGTGTTTCTCCTTTCTACATGAATTAAGGGTGACTTATTTTGTTTCTTAAATGACATGTTAAAAATCTTCGTTCTGTTTCTATCAGTACGCTTTCTGACAGCAGATAGAAACAATAACTTTCATTACTTCATTTCTGAAACAGTATCTTTTTTCATCTTTTCTAAATTTGAAAAAGTAGAAATTAAAGTAACGTTTCTCTCCTCTTATAAACCTTTTTCCTGTCTTTTGCTCCATTGTAGATGAACTCTTTACCCCTCCACCCATTGGAGTTTGCTTTGAAGCAACCAGTTCAAATACTATGCTATTTCCCATGCTTATTTTATCTTAGTTGAGAAGAGGGACATAATCTCTAAATCATATCCTTTCTCTTACAATCTTCTGATTATTTTTCCTTCTCTTTTCTATTTTCATTTTCCATTTCTTAATACACTATGCATAAGACCACAGGAATGTAAGTATTCTAAAGCTAATTAACTGAGTTTTCGTAACAAAAATACTGAAGCTGTCTAGACAATTAACATTTAAATGTCTACTTATACTGGCAATATAGTCCACAGATCACCAGTGTTGAATGATTGTTGTTGGGAAGCAGTAAAGCATAGCAATTAAGAGATCAGGCTTTCAAATTAGACCATTTTGAGTTCCCACTGGCTATGTGACATTGAACAATTTCTCAACATCTATTAGCCTTTGTTTCCCTATCTATAAATATTTGATGAATAATAATATTTTATCTCAGAATTGATTCAAAGTTTTATGTATCTATAATAATATACAATAAACACTAAAACATTATTAGTTATCATTATTTCGATGTAGCTAAGATCTCTGATTATTAACAGTGGCCGTATTTTTATGCAGTACCTTTTGTTATAGATCTTAAAATTAAATAGTTGGTGTTTGTTAGCTTATGAACAAGAAAAAAATAAATGTAAAATCAAAGGTAGCATTGCCTTGTCTCTGAAAGGCCTTTAAAATAAAAATAAGGGCTGTGATCAGGGTGAGGCTAGGAAGGTACTCAGGTAGCAGAATTTAAGAAAACAAAGTGCTTGCCTTGCAAGCACAAGGACCCGAGTTCAATCCCCAGCACCAAAAAAAAAAAAAAAAAAAACAAAGAAAGAAAGAAAACACTTCAGGCTCCAAACCCAAACTTCCATGACCTTGATAATGAGTGTCTCCTTAAATATTGCATTCTAAGCATTTCTGTTTCTACACTCCAATTCTGACTGTGATAAAACCTCAATTTTCACTTGGGTTTTTGCTATAATTTCATGAAATCAGTGCTGATCATGAAAGATCTTCATCATATTACTCAATTATTAGGCAGAGTCTGATCATGAAAAACTTTAAAGAATCTTATCTAAGACCTTCTAATCTATAGACTGACTCAAAGTATCTTAGTCATTCAGTTGAACATTTGAGTCATAATAATAAAATACTTTATATATCTTAAATATTAAATATATTGATAGAATAATACTTTTTTCATGCATATTATATCCTAAAAATCCAAATTTAGCCATTAAAGCCTTTGGGAATTAAATTTATCTCTAGCACAGCATATTTTAGGATGTTCTAGTAAGGTTAACAATCATCTGTCATATGAGTTATTTCCACTGCAACTATCTAAAGTAAAAGAAGAACCACTGGTTTTATATTCAAAGCTGAAATTACCATGTAGCTGTAAATACCTACGTTGAAATTGAGTGAAATGTCAATGTTAGTGGTGTTTTCATTAAGAGATATATCTCTGTAAGAGAAGAAAATTCAATTTTGTTTTCGTGTTCCTACACACTATAATTTTATATCTGATCAGCGAACCACCGTTCCTGCTCTTAAGAAAACATTGTATCCACAGTCCACTCAGTTTCAAGGCACTCATCATGTTGGTAATAGAAACACTTGTTTTCTTTATCACTTTCATTTTAAAATTAAAACTCTGTTAAAGCTTATGCATTTGCTTAACTGATCTCATTATCATACTTCCTGGGTCCCCAGTAGATCAACAATGGCAAACACAAAGCACAAACAAAGAAAAAGTATAAGCATAAAACAAGATTTCTTGGTTAGATGATAATACTCAAGGCTATACACAGAAGGCTTTCCTTGAGTCTCTTGATTTAGAAATTCTCATCACTTAGTAAGCTTTCCTTCTTCTTTGGCTTAACCTTATCAGATCTAGTAAACTCAGATTTACCTATAGCCAAAGAGAAACTAAGTCTATGGGCCCTGATGATGCCCCAGGAAACTCTCCTCCTGTGAGTCAAACCTAAAACTAGTGCCTAGACTGGCTTCACTGACAGTAATAATTTTATAGTTGTATGACATCTAGCAATTTAAACTAACTGAGCAAGGAATTAATTTTTATCATTTGTGTAAACCAAACTTATTTGATGTTCTTAAAATCTCTATTCTCCTCATAGTTTATATCAGATTAAAGCTGTTTATATTTATAGTAAAGTAACTACATTACTATAAAGATGCCACACTGTACTCTGCACACAGTATCTTCAAAAGTGTTGACTGCTATTCTTGCTACTATTTCTGGCTTTAAGATAAGATGTACTAAGAAAACAGTAGTAGAATAGTAAGGAGCTTAGCTAGGTTTGGCCTCTGCCTCCTGAATAAATTAGATTACTTTTCAAGGCCAGAGCCTCTCGTGTAACAGGAGAGTAATGATAAAACTTACCTCATAAAATGAACATGATGGTCAACTAAGATAATACTTTAAAACTTATTATTATTTGTTATCACAAGGCTTATGACACTTTGGTGTACAGTAAATGTGTTCTTTACTCCAAAAGGCCTTAAAATTATGTTTCTTTTACCCTTTTATTTTTTATCCTTTTTTCTCCAGTGTTGGTAGTCTAACCCAGAGCTTTACACATGCTAGGCAAGAACTATACTGTTCAGTTATGCTCCCAAAACTCAAATTTTTAGCAGTCTCAGAATATTCTCTCTCCTAGGACTTCTAATGCAAATATTAGTTTTACTTATATATTGTACCTTTGAGTCTTTAATTTCTGTCTCCAGTCAGGGTTTCTGTTCTGCTTGACATCTCTTAACATAACTCAAAATCAACATGTCCAAAACTAAACTCATGACCATCAGACTCTCTTTTTTAAAATGAACACTAAAATCTGTTCTTTTGTCCTGCATTCCTTGCCTTTTGTAAATGACTTCCCTATCTAGCCAGCTGCAGAAACATAAGAATTATGTTTGGAGGTAACATCAGCAAGCTGGCCAAACAGAGATGTTCATCACTTGTTAAGGTTTAGATTCAAAATGTCCCTCCAAAAGTTTCATGTGTTCAGAGGTGGAGCTTTTGGAAAGTGATTGGATCATGGTAGTGCTATATTCATCTATGGATTAATTCAGTGATGAGTTCCTTGCTGAATGTGCTATTAGGAGTTGAAACCTAATTGGAGGAGGTGGATCACTGGGAGCATGCCTTTGGAAAGTGTATCTCTTGCCCTGGCTTTTCCCTTTCTGCTTTCTGGCTACCATGGGTTGAGTAACTTTCCTCCACCATTCCCTTACAGTATGCTGTTTCTGCCTTGGAGCCAGCTAATCATGGAATGAACCATAAGCCAATGGCCCAATGATAGGAAAATGACTAGTGTACTTGTCCTCCTCACAAATGAGCAACTCTATTCTGACTGGAGGGACTGAGGAATCATACTGGAGGGCAGCAAGGAAGTGGCAAGATCCCTGTGGAGTATAGAAATCCAGGGCAGGACCATAGAGAGGGAAATGTGGCATCTCCCTCATCTAGATTGGCTTAGAGTCAGAATGGACTTTTTCTCACAGGGAAAGGTAAGCTGGTACCCCTATTGATAACCAGTGCTGCCTCAGATGCCTGCAGTCCTTACTACAGGAGAGCCTGCAGCCCTCACAGGCCTCTATCGTAAGTTGGAGTATTGCCCAGAGTCCACACTACTGCACTGCCCCAGAGTAGGAGTCCACATTGTACACCCCCATGACCTAAGTTGCTATGGCAAGGTGTCACCTGGAAACTGGACCCACTGCTAGTGTGTGGTCTGCTATAGGAGTTAATAGCCAATGCGTCTATCTTGGAAGATCTAGTGTCATTCCACTTTGCTCAGGTGAGTGGCTGCTCAGAGCACGGTGGAGTGGCTGAAACTATACTGACCACATTCCCACAGCACCCCCCTCCAGTTCAACACGTGGATCCACACAGCAGAGAAGCTAAAAACTGCAGTTTTCTTGCCTGGCAGCCCCACATATTCTTATAACCAGTCCATTGTCAATCGTACCTCTTTTCCCCACCAAGAACCTCCCACAAGCAGGCTGATTTACCTCACCTGGGTGTGAGCCTGTACTCAGCCCTATAGCCAGCCCAGGGTCAGCCCCACTGCACTCATGTGTACCCACGGTTGGCCTAACAGCCAGCCTGGCAGTGGCCCCACCCACATAGCCAACCAACTGGCAATGCCTGTTGGCTAAAAGCCATACAACCTGAAAGCCATACAACCCAAAATCCATATAACCCTGAAAGCCATGCAGCCCAAAAGCCAGCCCAGCTGCCCCACTCCCAGCGAATCTACCACCGTGATCACAAACTGTTTCAGCCCAGGCTACTGACACAATTGCAAATGCTGCTGAAGAAATTGCACAGAGACCACACTACTTAGTCCACCTGCTATCAAAGTTAACTCACCATGCTATACCAACAACCTAGTACTTAACTACAGGAAAATGTCTTATCCTATAAAAACTAGTCCGTAAGTATGGAAAAACTGCACAGAATACAAAAAACATGACACCCCCAAGGAAACGAAGTAATTTTTCAGCAGCAGATCCCAGAAAACAAAATTTATGAAATGCCAGAAAAGGAATTCAAAATAATGATGTTGGGCAGCCCAGTAAGATACAAGAGAATACAAACAATTTAATGAAATTAAGAAAACAATTCATTTTCTGAATGAGATGTTCAACAAGAAGATATATATCATTTTAAGAGAAGCAAATAAAAATCTTGCATTTGGGATTCAATAAATGAACTAAAAATATATTTGGGAGCTTCAACAACAGACTAGTTCAAGCAGAAGAAAGAATTTCTGAACTTGAGAACAGGTCTTTTGAAATTATTCAGTGATATAATAATAGTAATAGGATGAAAAAAACCCATGAAACTTATGAGATAGCATTAAGTGAACAAATATTTGCATCATGGGTGTCCCAGAAGTTAAAAGGATAGAAAAGGTGTAGAAAACCTGTTTAATGAGACAATAGCTGAAAAACTTCCCAAGCCTTAGGAGAGACAGACAGTTGGATCCAGGAAGCTATTGCAATAATCCAGACAAACCATGATAATAATAATGGAGATGGTGAAAAGTGACTTGCTTTTTTCTTAATAAAAGAAACAATAATACTTATTATATGACTGTTACATTATCACTTACTCTAAAGTCTGTAAATTATACCTTCCTCATCATTCATCATCTATGAGCTATGAAGATAGACTATGAAGTCCATTGCGTCTGGTATTATTTCTCTCTTAATATTTTGCATATATAGTGAGTGTAAAATAGTTACACAAACAAAAAAAGTTTCATCCACAAGCAGTTAATCACATGCTGGCCATGACTTTACACATATGCCATTTTGGCTGATAGACTTGGCCCATGGAAGCCATTGTTCATTGTTTGCAAACATTGCCTGAGGATTCATATCTTTTTCTGAAGATTAACTCTATAAAGCACAGCTTGTCCCTTCTTACCATGTGTACATTGGAATTATCTGCCTTAAAGCAATAGCTTTCTCTGAAACCCAATGGGGAATGAGACAGCTCCTTCTGTTTCAGTTTACAGAGAAAAACCTGACATCAGTGGTCATTCTTCAGAAACAACAGTTTTATCTTGATATCTAATCTTTCCTAGGGACAAACGAGCAAGTACAGCCTTGCCATAAGTGGCAAAATGGATAAAACAAATAGAAAACAAAAAAAAATCTATGGTCTTCAGTTATCTATGGACTTTTGGCTTATCCACTTGTTAACAATTGGCTTTGAAAGCTCATAATAACAGCTCCTAGAATTGTAGTTTTAGTCTGCGCTTTTTATTTTCACAGAAGCAAGTTTATCTTTGTCATATTGAGTTGAAAACTCTGAAGACGCAATAACTTGGTTCTCAAACCTACTAATTTGCTATCTTCATTAACACATCTTCTTTCATAATAGCTGTTTACGCCTCGGGCCAACATGGCAAAAGAGCAGTTTTCAATCTTGTTACTCATTTTGGGTTTATTTTTGGGGACTTCATACACTTGAATATTAGTTGCACTTATAGTTTAGAAGTATGATAACACAGAAACTGAGAACTAGCAGATTTATTCAGAATAACACCAAATAGCAACAACTTTTAGTTCTTGCTTTTTCAATAGATTTTAACTTACAAGACTATAGATAGACCTTAATGTTGTGCATTTTTTGGTTTGAGTCACAAAGCAACACCCTCTTAATCTTGGAAGGTTTTTTTTTTTTCCTTTTTAAATGCTGTGAGATTTTTGCCTCGTTAAATTTTGTGTTGCTTAAATAGACTTAAGCAGACTTATATATTTTGGTAGTTAAGACATTTAAAATACGATAACTACACACATACTCATTCATATATAATATAAACAGAGTAAATTTCATCAATACATTCTATCTTAGGAAAACTTTCAAAGAGAAAATTTCAGCAAATAGCAGCTTTTATTATTTTTTTGCAGTGGTTTAGTTTTTTCAATTTTTACTTTTATTAGTACACGTTTACAGTACATAATGATTACATTCATCATGGAGAGTTGGTACATGTGTGTAACACATGAGGATAACGTTCTATTTGGAAAATAAAGTTATCCACAACCAATTACTAAACCGATTTTAGTTAAGTCAAATAAAATACCAACTAAGTATTACTTTATCCTTACATCATTCCTTTTTATAATACTGGCATGTCCAATTGTAAGATGAAAGTAACTGCTGTTTTTCAATACTGATGACATTTGAGACAATGAAAAAAAAATCAAGAATAGTTAGTTCTTTCTCATGAAAAAGCCTCTGAATCTTGCTGTGTGAAGAAAGCATCTAGGGAATGTAACATCAGCAGAACAGAATAAGAGGTTCCAACTCTTATGCCTCTATAGACACATGGATTTTCGTAACCACCTATGGATGAAAATAACTGTGCATGAGCCATGTAGTTGACAGGTTCCAGCACAATGGTGGAGCAAAAAATCTAAGCATAGATGCAGTGAAGAGGGTGAGAAGAGCAGTTTCATCTGGCCCATGTTTCTCTCATCAAACCAACATGGTTTGGTACCAAAAGAGATCCCCTCAGCCCATCATTTCTTCCATATGGAAAAAATATGAGTGCAAACGGACAGCCTGGCTTACTCAGCCTTGTGAGATGCGGCACAAGAGTCCACTTCTGTCTGGCCCCACACAAAATACTGAAGGAATCTTAATACCTGAATCATCTGGTGCCAGCTAGGAGTAGAAAAAAGGAGCAAGAATCTCAACAGCCAGCTGCAAATTCAATAAACCTGTTTATGGACTCTACCAAGAGATCTGCCCATGAATCCCTGTCAGCAAGTATGTGCCCCCAGAATCCTAAACATCCCTCTTCTAGGTAGAAAGCACACAGATATTACTCACAGTTGTGTATCTTAACAGCCAGATTGACTCTATTGGCTTCTGAGTGGGGACTAAACCTTGAACACCAATGTACAGCCCTAGGGAAAATAAATGGTAGGCTTTTAGCATTGGTCCTGTCTTTGTAAATTGAGAAAACACACACAATTATGATTTCCCTTCTGAAAAGTAACAAGAAAAGCCAAGCAGGTGTATCCATAGTAAGGATTGAGAACCCCCCATAATTTCCAGCCAGTCTCAATAGTGAAGGTCCTTTTTCTCCCTAAAGCAGTCAGTAGAAGAGGAACTGACTCCTTCTTCAAATGTGATGAAAACAACAGCAGTCTCAAAGGAGTGTGAAGATTCAAGGAAACATGCTACTACCAGAGGAACAGAATAAAACCTAGAAGAAATGGAGATCTATGGACTACCTGTCAAAGAATTCAAAAATGATCATTTTAAACTCATTGAGCTATAGGAGAACACAGACAGCTAAACAAAACCAGGAAAACAATGCATGAACAAAATGAGAAGTTCAACAAAATGACAGAAGTTATTTTTATTTAAAAAAAAGAATCAGAAATTCTGAAGCTGAAGAATACAAGGAACTGAAAAATTCAATAGAGAGCTTTAACACCAAACTCAGTTAAGAATCAGCAAACTCATAGATCATTTGAAATTATCCAGTCCTAGAAACAAAAAGAAAAAGAATGAAAAAAGGAGAAGAAAGCCCATGGGAATGTGAAACAGCAATTGAATTAATATATCCATTATAGAGCCTACTGCGGTGGTACATACATGTAATCTCAGCGTTGTGGGAGATGAAGCAGGAGGAATGCAAGTTTGAACCCAACCTGGGCAACAGAGCAACTTAATAGGACTCTGTCTCAAAAAAAGGAAAAAGGAAGTCTGGGGTATACCTCAGTATAAAGGCCCTCAATTCAATCCTTAAAAGCCGCCCCACACACACACACACATATTACATGAGGGATTCCTAAATGTAATAGAGAAGGAAACTCTTCCTAACTCTGGACAGAGAAATGAACATTCAGATTCATGTAGTGCAAAAAAAATCCAAATATATAGAGCATGAAGAGATCTTCAGTAAGGCATATTAAAGAAAGAAATTAGACATTTCCTAGACTCACACAATAATGCCAGTACAACATACCAGAACCTATGGGACCCAACAAAAACAGTCCTAAGAGGGAAGTTTATAGCTGTGAATGCCCACGTCACAAAAGCAGAGCAAGTCCAAATAACCTAATGACTCACCCCAAGTTCCTAAGGAAACAAGAACAATCCAAACCTAGTACAAGGAAAAAAATTATAAAGATAAGAGCAAAAATAAATGAAATTGAGCCAAAAAACAAACAAAAAAACCCAAAGCATTACTGAATCATAGATCTGGTTCTTTGAAAGAATAAACAAAATAGAAAACCCCTAGCCAATCTTAACCAAAAAAAGGAAAGGAAAAGACATGCATTAATGCAATTCGAAGTCAAAAAGGTAAAATCACAATGAACTCTGCCAAAATCCAGATTATTAGTAACTATTTTGAAAATCTACACTCTGATAAAATGAATTCAGAAGAAATGGATAGATAAGGGTCCAGGTTCAATTTTTGGCATGTCGAAAGCCAGTTTTCTCAGCACCATTTATTAAAGAAGCTATCTTTCTTCCAGTGAAGGTATTTGGCCCCTTTGTCAAAGATAAGGTAGCTGAGTGTGCTTGGAGTTGTTTCTGCATCTTCTTTTCTGATCCATTGATCCTTGGGTCTGTTTTTTTGCCAGTACCATGCTATTTTTATCACGGTAACTTTGTAGTATAACTTCAAATTGGTAATTGTGATGCCCCCTCCCTTGCCCTTGTTGCCCAGAATTGCTTTTGCTATTCTAGTTCTCTTCTAGTTCCATATGAATTTTAGGATTGTTTTCTCTCTTTCTGTGAAGTATGCTGTTGGTATTTTGACTAGGATTGCATTAAAACCATATGTCAGTTTTTGAAGTATGACCATTTATTGAAATACATCAAAGATCTAAATAGAAATGGAAACACTGAATCTGCTGGAAGATAGAATAAGTAAAACTCTGGTAGATGTAAGTGTAGGCAGAGACTCTATGAACAAAACCCCCATTGCCCAGAAAATATTACAAGGAGTCAACAACTGAGATCATGTCAAATTAAAAAGCTTTTGTATAGCAAAAGAAATCACCAACAGAGTGAAAAGATAACCTACAGATAACCTACATAATGGGAACAACTTTTGTTAGCTATTCCTCAGACAGGGGGCTAATACCTAAAATATATAAAGAACTAAAAAAATTAGACCTCCCAAAATAAAAGACCCGATCAAAAAATGAGCCACTGAAACGAACAGACCTTTTCAGAAAAAAAAAATACAAATGGCCTATAAATACATGAAAAAATGTCCAGCATCTCTGGCCATTAGAGGAATACAGATTAAAATAAGAGTATGACTCGGTCTTACTCCAGAAAGAATGGCAGTCATCAATAAATCAGACATTGATTGACGCTGCAGGGGACAGAGAACCCCTTCTTCATTTTTGGTGGAAATGTAAACTAGTACTACCAATATGGAAATCAGCATGGAGGGTCCTCAGAAAACTAAAAATATAAATTCCATTTGACCCAGCTATTCCCCTTCTAAATGTCTTCCCCATAGACCATAATGTTAAGTGAAATAAATCAGGTACCCAAGCTTAAATATCCCATGATTTCTCTTAGATGAGTAACCAAAAACATAAATAAAGAGCAAAATAAAAGATAATAGGAAACAGTGAAATAGATCTTTTGCTTATGGAAAGGGTCCAAGAGGTGAAGTTGGGGTGGAGTGAGACAGGGGAAGGGAAGGAGATTTAAAAAATTAAGATGTGTTATGTACATGTAGCAAGACCCCACAAGGAATGTAATCATTTTATACCACTAAGAAAAACATACCAAACTACCAAACATCAAAGACAAAAAGAATTTCAAAAGCAGCAGGAAAACAGTAATCACGTATAAGGGAGCCTCCACAAGATTATCAGTGGATTTTTCAGCAGAAGTCTTGCAGGCCTGGAGAGAGTAGAATTTACAATGCTAAAACAAACAAACAAACAAAATGCCAACCAAGACTATTATAGCCAGCAAAGCTGTCAGAAACAAAAGAGAGATGAAGTGCCAAAAATAAATGCATAAACTAAAGGGGTTCATCACCACTAGACCTGCCCTACTGGAAATGCTGAGGGAGGTTTTCAAGTTGAAATGAAGGAACATTCAGCAGCCTGAAAATATTGAAAGGTATAAAATTTACTAAAAGAGGTAAAAATATAGTTAGATTAGAATATTCAATTACATAATGGTGGTGTATAAATCACTTATTCTACTATGAAGGTTAAAAGACAAAAGTATCTAGAATAACTATTAATGGAAACAGTATAAAAAGATATAACATCAATAATATTAAGGGTAGAGGAGTAAAATTGGAGCTTTTGTATGTGATCAAAATTAAGTTGCTCTCAGCTTAAAATACACTGTTGTAATTATAAGATGCTTTATGTAAGCCTTATGGTATTCACCAAGTGAAATACACACACACACACACACACACACACATGCACGCACGCACACACTATATATATATGAAAAAGAAAGGTATCAAAGCATAACCCTACCAAAAAATCATTGTCACAATGGAAAATAGCAAAAGAGGAAGCAAAGAACAAAAAAGACTACAAAGCAGTCAGAAAAAGTAACAAAATGAAAATAGTAATTTTCTTAACTATCAATAATTACTTTAAGTGTAAATGGATTAATTCTCCAACCAAAAGATACAGAGTGGCCAAATGAGTGAAAAAGCAAGATCTCACTATGCTTCCTATAAGTAACTCACATATATTAGATTTAAGAAGACACAGAGTGAAAATGAAAGCATGGAAAAAGATACTCCACGCAAAAGGTAAACAACAGAGAGCAGGGATAGCTCTCTGTCACAAGAAACAATGACACTGTATAATGATTAAGAGCTCCATTCATCATAAGGGTATAACATTTGTAAATATATATGCACTCAGTGTTGGAATACTTAAATATATAAAGTATATAGAATTTAAGGGAGAAGTAAGCAATAAATAATAGGGCCCTCAGTACCACAGTTTCAAGAATAGATAATTCCACAAAATTATAATATTTACAAATATGTGGAAATTAAATCACACACTCATGAGCAATCATAGGGTGGGAAAAAAATCAAAAAGGAAATTAAAAACTACACTGAGACAAATGAAAATAAGAACAAAACTATGAAAGCTAATAGTATACAGCAAAAGCTCTTCTAAAAGGGGGGTTTCTATCAGTAAATTCCTGTCTGCTTACATTAAGAAAACAAGATGACAAACAGACTGTTTATACTTCAAGGAACGAGTAAAGAAGAAAAAAACTAAGATAAAACTTAGCAGAGGGAAGGGAATAATAAATATCATAAAAGAAGTAAAAAGATCAACAAAAGAGTTGTCTTTTGGAAAACATAAGTAAAATTGATGGATCTGTGACAAAACTAACTAAAATAAAAAGAGAATATTTAAAATGAAAGAAGCAGCATTACAAATGATGCCAGAGAAATACAAAGGATTTTAATGGACTCGTATGAAAAATTATATGCCAATAAACTAGATAATCTAGAAGAAATGGATAGATTCCTAGACACATACAACCTACTAAGACTTAACCATAAAAAAACAGAAAAACTGGAAAGACAAGTAAGCGGTAAGGAGATTGAATTAGTAATTTAAAACTCCCCAACAAAGTAAAGCCACAGGACTAGATGGTTTCACTAGTAAATCCTACCAAACATTTAAAGAATTAATGCCAGTCCTTAAAAACAAACACACAAAAAGTAGGGAGAACATATTCAAGCTTCTTTGAGGCCTGCATTACCCCGATAATAAATCCAAATTGGGGCAGGAGACTATTATTAGTAAAGAAGGAAGCAGTAAGCAAAAGGATTTATGAGGGTGTATGGAGGGTAGTGGGAGGGTGGTTGTGATCAAAATATATTCTATGCATGTATTAAAATGCCACAATGAAACCAAACATTTTGTAAAATTAATATGTACTAGTAATATATATGAAAAAATAAGTAAAATTGTCTTTGTTTATAAATGTGTTGATCTTAAATAAAGAAAATCTCAACCAAAAAGCTATTAGTAAAGAAATTTAGTGAGACTGCAAGATACAAAATTAGTTGTCTTTCTATCACTAAGAAAAATCTGAAAAAAAATCCCATTTATAGCAGCATCAAAAAGAATAAACTATTCAAATTTAACCGAGGAGAGGACTGAGTATGTAGCTCAATGGTAGAGCACTTGCCTAACCTGTACCAGTCCCTGGCTTCAGGCCCAAGGAGTGAAAAAAGAAAATTTAAAAAAATTAACCCAGGAAGTTGTGATATTCTAATACACATGTTTCGGTTTTCACCCGTGGTTCCTGGCTCATAACTCCCTCTCCAGGGCAGGCCATAGAAACAGAAATTCTTAATCTACCCATGCCTTTCTGTCTTGGAGCTAATCACACAGACATTCTCTGACTAACCCTTCTCCAATAGAGGATCATAAGATCCTCTGTTCCAGAGGGGTCCTGCCTCATATCCTGGAGGAAGGACTGCTGCACACAGAAGCCAAGAAGAATAGACAGACCTCAGAGGGTTACCCACCCAGTCTATTACCAATCATGTCTATGCAGTGATGTCTCCATAAAAACTCAAAAAGGTAGGGTTTGGAGAGCGTCCAGGTTACTGAAAACAAGGAGGTTCCTGAAAAGTAATTGAAGAGGGCCTTGGAAACTTTGCACCTCTTCCATGTAAGTTGATGTTTCCTTGGCTTCTGTGAACTCCTCAAGCAAATTAATCAAATCTAAGGAGACGGAGTTGTGAGAGTCTTGATTTAGTAAGTCATTTAAAATCAAAGATAAAACAATCTGGGGTTTGTGCTTGACATCTGAAGTGGGACAGAGTGGCCAGTCTTGGGGATGAACCCTCATCATATGAGATTTGATGCTATCTCCCAATAAATAGTATCAGAATTGAAATAGAGGACACCCAGCTGGTATCCGTAGGGACAGGACTGATTGCTTGCTTGCCAGGTGGTACACAGAAATACCACATCATTTGAGGTCACTGAAGTCTTCTGTGGTGATATGGTATAAGAGCAGAGGAAAAACCAAGCAGGTGGTTTGTTTTTCCTGACACATGTAGGTGAAAGATCTAAATACTGAAAACTACAAAACACTGATGAAAAGAATTAAAGTAGATATAAATAAATCAAAAGATATGTCATGTACATGGACTGGAAGAATTAAAATTGTTAAATTGTCTATAATACTTGCTATAATTTGAATTTTGAATGTCCTCCAGAGGCCCCCTGGGTTAAAGGCTTGATTTCCAGGGTGATGTTGTTAGGAAGTGATGAAACCTTTGAGAAGTGGGGCCTTGTACATGACCTGGGGGGGATTATGAGACTCTACCCACTACCTCTTTCTCTTTTGCTCCTTGGGTCATGCTGTAAGCAGTTTTATTCCACTGTGCACTGCTACCATGATATGCTACTGCACCAAAGGGCCAAAATAATGGAGTCCATTAATCATGGACTGGAACCTTTGAAACTGTGAACCAAAGTAAACCTTTTCTTATAATAATTTAATTAGGTCAGGTATTCCATTATGGTAACTGAAAGCTGACTAACGCGCTCATCAAAGTGCTCTACAAATTCAGTGCCACCCCTGTTAAAATTCTGTTGGCACTTATTGATGGAAATAAAAAAAACAATTCCCAAATTCACACAGAAGCATAAAAGGCCCCAAATAGCCAAATCAGTCTTGAACAAGGAGAACAAAACTAAAGCTACAGTCATCACATTTACTGCTCTCAACTTATATTACAAAAATGTAGTAGTCACAATAGTATAGTACTAGTATAAAAATAGACACATAGGCCAATGAAACAGAATTGAGAGCCCAAAGATAAATCTACATATACACAGTCAACTAATTTTCAACAAGGGTGCCACAAATACACAATGTGGAAAGGACAATCTGGTCAATATATAGTAGTGGGAACACTGAATAACCATGTGCAAAAGAACAAATTGCTACCTTTATCTCATACCATAAACACACGTTAAAAAAAAACCCTCAAAATGGATTAAAAATATAAGACCTAAAACCATAAAATTCCTAGAAGAAAACTTAGAGTAAAACTTGCTTGCCCTTAGACTTGGCAGTGATTTTTTTGATATAACACCAAAAGCACTAGCAACAAAAGCAAAAATTAAAAAGTGAGACTGCATCAAACCATAAAATTTCTGCACAGCGAAGGAAATAATGAACAAAATGAAAAGACAACTAGTGGAATGGCAGCAAATATGTTCAAACTACATACATGATAAGAAGTTAATATCTAAAATATACAAAGAACTCATACAACTGGACAGCAAAGAAAAGCAGAGGAGGAAGAAAAAACATGATTTTAAAATGAACAAAATACCTGGGTGAATATTTCTTCCAGGAACACATACAAATGGCCACCAGCTATATGAAGTAATGTTCAACAGTCCTAATTATCAGGAAAATACAAATCAAACCATAATGAGAAATCATTTTTCACCTCTTACTCGGGCAATTATGAAAAAGACAAAAAAGAGATAGTAAGTGTTGGCAAGGATGTGGAGAAGGGGGGATGTTTGTACATTGTTGGGAATATAAACAGTGCAGCTGTTATGGAAAAATAGTATGAAAGTTCTTTTAAAAATTAAAAACAGAACTAGCAGTATTATAATCTGACTTTGGAGTATGGCTCTAAAAAGAAATGAAATTGGCGTCTCCAAGAGAGATTTCGTCTTCCATGTTCATTGTCACATTATTCACAATAGCCAAGATATCGAAACAATCTAGATATCCATCAATAGATAAATAAGGAATTTGTGGAATATAAATTCATACAAAAATAAGGAGATCTCTCCATTTACAACAACATGAATGGACCTAGAGTGTATTGTGCTAAGTGAGATAAGCCACATACAGAAATAAAAATGCTATATTATCTCATTTATATGTGAAATCTATAAAAGTTGAACTCGTACAAGCAGATACTACAGTAATATTGCCAAGGGAAATGAGGAAATGAGATTATGCTTTGAGTCATGCTAGTTAAATAAATTCTGGTAGTCTACCATACAACATAGTGCTTATGGCGCACAGTATTGTGTGTTCTTACCATTTACACACCAAAAAACCCTAATAATAATGGTATTAGTTATTACTGTTGCAGAAAAGAACTTGGGGAAATGATGGATGTTTGTGGCCTTGACGGTAGCTGTGGCTTCTCAGGTGTATGCTTATCCTCAAATTCATTGAGATGTGTGCATTAAATATATCAGCTTTTATGTCAATCATATCTCAACGTACTTTTTCAAAAGAAAAAAGCATGTAATGTAATTATATTGATTTTCTCTGTTGGATATAGTTTTATAGAAATTCAGGCATTTCCAGGAAAAAAAAAATACTGAGGTTATGGGCAGGGACATCAACAGTTTGATTTTTTTTTTTTTACAAACAATGCTTTAGCTGCTGTGTAGAAACAAAGGATTTAATTTATAATTTTATTTGACTCATAGTGTATCTTTATCCAATTTGCAAGTGGAACTTCAAGTTCAATTATGCAAAAACCAAATGACTATTTAAATTTAAAGGCAAGGAATAAGAGAGAGATTTTCAAATTAGTGTATCTAGAACACATGGAAACATATGGCTTTCAAAAGAAATCACCAATAGAGCAGGACGAAAAGCCACAGAATGGGAAAAAATTTTTGCTAGCTATCCATCAGACAAAAGTCTAACATCTAGAATATATAAAGAATTCAAAAAAATTAAACCTCCCAAATTTAAAGACCCAATCCAAAAATGGGCAAATGAAATGAATAAACATTTCTCAGGTGAAGAAACAAAAATGGCAAATAAATATATGAAAAAATGTTCAACATCATTGGTCATTCGAGAGATGCAGATCAAAACAACACTAAGATACCATCTCACTCCAGAAAGAATAGCTATTATCAAGAAATCAACCAATAACAAGTGCTGGTGGGGCTGCGGGGAAAAAGGAACCCTCCTCCACTGTTGGTGGAAATGTAGACTGGTCCAACCACTCTGGAAATCAGTGTGGAGATTCCTCAGAAAACTACAACTAGAGGTTCCATTTGACCCGGCTATTCCTCTGCTGGGTATCTTCCCAGAAGAATTAAAATCATCATACCACAGAGATATATGCACAACCATGTTTATAGCAACACAATTTGTAATAGCTAACTCTTGGAAGCAGCCTAAATGCCCAACAACTAATGAATGGCTAAAGAAGATGTGGTTTCTCTACAAAATGGAGTACTACACTGCCATAAAGAAAGATAAACTAGAGTCATTTGTATATAAATGGATGTTCCTTGAGAATATACTCTTAAGTGAAATAAATCAGACACTCATGAGTACACATCAAATTGTTTCTCTGATACGAGAAACCATAACTGTAAATAAGGACAAAGAGGGTAATAGATATTATATAAAAGGAAGATAACATACAAAGGAGAGGAGTACTAGAAAGAGGGAAGGGAGAAAAGCAGGAAGGGAAAAAAATGGAAAGAAATGGGAAAGGGCAATCATGGAGAAATGTGAATAAACCTGCTGTAAATAGGGATAGAGGGAACAGACGGGAGGGGTGGGGAAGAGGGGGGAGAACCAAGAGACACCATGTACAGGTACAAAACAAACATGATGAGTGTGATTATTATATGTACAATGCACCAATACATGTTCTTGGTTAAAATAAATAAATAAATAAATAATAAATGAAACATATGGCTTTTCACAAAGTCAAGGAGAGAGGACTTTTGGCATTTAAAATTCTGCGCAAACTTTTATGTCTTGACCAGTCATAAGGGATGAAAAATAACTCATTTTCCCAGCTGGTTAGGAAGCCAGCTGACATGAAAGAAAGCCATAACATCAATTTTTTTAAGAAAGAGCCAATGTTTCTTTAACAGCATCCTGTTGCTCAAACTCTGGAATAATTTTAGAGAGGCACATTATATTCTTGGCTTTTCTCAGAGAATGTATAGGCTAAAGTTGTATCCACTTAAAGCTTTTTTCTCATAAAACCATGGAGATGGTGAAGGTAGAATATTTGTGAACTTAAAAAATCATGATTGAAATATAATTTTACTTAAGAAGGAACTCACAATTTCTGACTGTGAAGTAATTTTTATGGATGAAAAGAGCTCAGAATTATTTTAAAAAGAATTTGAGGAAAGAAGGTGATGCTCTGTAAAGAATATTGATCTACGAGACAGGACACCCAAGTTTTAATCTTGATTCTGTTATTAACTAGACATGTAAACTTGGACAGATCACTTTACTATTAAATCCTAGTTTCTTCAACTGAGCGAATTAGATTAGGTGACCTAAACTCTGTAAACTGAGGGAATTAGATTTTCTGACCTCTCAATTGATTCTATAAATAAAGAAGGAATTTTTTGTCTTATGTACACTTACTTGCCATGAATTATGTGGGTGTCTAGATTGGTATCTATTAATTTGGAAGTGAAATCCATAGGGCACTTGCAGTTCTCTGTGCTTTGCAACATTTTCCTCTATATTAGATGGAGATGAAGGATCGAAGAGTGTACTTTTCATTCATTGAAGTCTTTTGGCATACACATCAGCTGGAATTGGTGTGATGTTGCTAGCTACTGCATCCTATTTTGCTAGCCTGGAAATTCATAGCTAACTTAGGAATTTTATAAAGCATTTGCACTTTCCATTCTTTATCAATCACTGACAGACTCATTGTTTTATAATGTACTTCTCAGCAAGCTGTTTGCGACTCATCGCCTGCCTGGCTTTATAGTTTATAAATATTTAATTCTTTAATAAACTGCTTATATGTAATATAAAATGACTGATGCTATTCTCTCTCCCTTCTTTTAATAGTTCTACTGTTTGCAAAACAATTCTTTTTTTTCCTAAATAGCAATATGTTTCATAAATGTTTGACTTTCCTTTTTCTAAGTAGCAATTTATTCTGGGAGGTTGAGAGAATGACAGGGAGGAAAACACAGCCTTGCTCTTGGCAGTACAAGATAACTCTTCCCTGTCCACACCCCTTCTAAACTGCGAACTTGGTATAAAGGAGAACTTGGGAATTGTGGCAGACAACAATCACCTGTCTCCACTGACCCAATGGGCAAAACAGCTCCAAATCTATAGACTAAATGTATATTTACAATGAGCACATATAGTTCCTTCTTTGCCTGACATCCTTTGTCTAGGGGAATCAGAAAAGATAGTCTGGGATAGTATACCAATGCCTCCATGTTCTTGTTCTTTTTTTTTTTTATAGCTTTGTACTTTAATTTTGAATGTTGGCTGATTTGCTCTCTGTGCAAATGATTTTCAATATTTAGTGACTCGTTTTTAAAGTCAGATAAGTCAGATTTTTATTGAGTGCTTATTGTGCTCCACACAACTGTTAGAATGTTTTCAAGTGCACTATTATTATTTTTCTAAGATATTCAATATAATTTGTTTAACCCTACAAATTGTCAGCTCCCTTGGGGAAGGACAGGGAGAATGGATTGGCAAATTCCAGAATAAATAACATTTCTTTGGTGCCTGGTACACCGAAGAAATGGAGACAGTGGAGATAGAATATTTGTTAGCTAGCTTAGAAATCTTATATGCTGTTTCTACCATGAATTTGATAATACTTTAAGCTTAACACCTAGACTTTCTTATCTGTAGTACAGGCATAAAATTATACAATTTATATAAACACCTGGCATATAATAGGCCTTCAAATAATGCTAATTCCTGGTCTAAACATTCTGCTCTGTTTAAAGAAGAATGTTAAGATGAAATAAAAATGAGTGAATGTTGTTAATACAAAGATGGTATTAATTTTATGCAAATAAGGCATATAATTTCATTTGTTTATATAATAATAGCGATGGGTTTCTTTAAACAATAAATACTTTAAATTGAAGTTTCTTGTTTAACTGACAGCACATATTTGTGAGGATACTCATTAGGATCTTTTGCTGTGGAATAGAGATTTTTTATGCAAAAGTGTGCACGTCAATCTTTTATTCTTGTTCTTATAATCTATATGATCAATCTGAGTTAATTTGCTTACATAAGTCAAATTATTCAAGCCTCATGTTCCTTACACCCTGTCCCATTTTATAACAAACCATTCTTTATTTCAGAGGTATGATTCCATTTTCTTCTTTCTTTTAATACATCACAAATGTACTTCCATTTTATTCTTCCTAAAGCAAAATTCCTGTGATGCCCTTAGTATAACTTTCTACACTGTTTAAACATCATGAATTTAAAGTGGCTTAGGTATAATCTCAGGTTTTTTAATGAGTTCCATTTCCCTTGGTTGCACTATCTCTTTTGTTTCTGAAACAGAGTTTTACCTTTACCTATCTCTCTTCCTGATTTGATATGTGATACTGGACCAGTATGGTTTCATCCCTAATTAATGTATATTGTATATTAAATTTTTTTGAAATGTTAAACTCAGTAAAAGATAATAGTTAATTTTGCTAATAATAATAATACTGCTTTTAGTATTATTGAGTTCTCACTAAAGTAGTAGGTATTGCTTTAGGATATGTTAAAAAAGTTTTTTTCACTTAATCTAACTCTGTATGGTCAGATTTTCTAATTCACAGATAAGGAAAATGAAGCACATATAGATTAAGTAACTTGCTCAAAGTCACATAGCTAGTAAGAGAATAAAACTGGAATTCAACATAGATCCTGTTGATCCAAAAGCTTATGCTTTGCCATATTGCCTTTTGGAAAATTCAGCAAAAAGTATGTTTTTTTAAACTGTAAAATAATAAGCATGGTTTCTTTCTCCATTTCAAAAGTACCACTCTTCATAGGGGAAAAATTAGTATCAATTCACTTTCTTGTGATGTCTTTCTATTTAAGGAAACACTATATGAAAGTGCTTTGTGCATTATAAAATCTTAGACAAATGTTAAATTATAATAATGGTAATGAGTTTGAAGCATTTTTATTACAACTCTATTAATAGTTGTGGCATTTTTATCCCAAATGCTTGTATGTTTTGTTCTGAGTGATAAAGGACTTCCTGAAAAAATTGAGAGTAATTTTAAAAATGAAAAAATACTATTTTAAATATATAAAGGAGCCTATTAATTTTGAGTGAAGCATATAACAAAGTAAAGAATTAGTTCATAATGTGACTAATTCCCTAATTGTGTGTTTTGAATCTTCAATTCTTTAGCATTAAAGATTTTAAAGGAGGACATTCCTAAATAGTGTTAACTGCTATTTATAATCTCTTAAAATATTGCTAAAAAGACATTTTAGCAAACCTGCTAACTTAATTTTGAGATCAGAAACTGTCATAGTTAGAGGTATAACATTACAGAATCCCTAAGTCTGTGTTTATCAAAGCCAGAACCACTTTCCCTTTACATTAATGTCCAATAAATGGACAACCAAATATGTACTAGAAAAAAATTAAGTGCCTATCTATAAATCATTTAATATACATATTGAATACATATGTTGTACAGTACTCAAATTTAGAAGATATCAAGAGAGGTCATATGATAGTCTCTATTATGTCTCCTTCGTTTTCAGTTAACATCTGATTCTGCTAAAGTTTTTTTCCTACATTTTTTACAAAGACTAATGGAAACTTAAATCCTCATCAGTATTTAATTCTTAATGTAGGGCATCCTTTTACTTAATAAAAACAAATTCCTTATATACATTCTTTAAGATGATTTACAGTATTTTAACCTTCTGGAAAATACTACTACTGTGTCATGCAAAGTTAAGAAATATTTACATTTTGTGTGTATCTGAAAATATACGGAAGCACACATAAGCATTGTGATCATTAGCTAAAAATCATATTATAATCCCAAAGTTGGCCATTTGGTTGCAGTCTCTTGCATGATATTTTGTTCCTGACTATAGACATAGCATTCATCAGTGACTATATAATGTCAGTAGGGGAAGACCTTAGGTGGAAGCATAGCAGAGAACAATTGGGTAAGCACAAAAATAAAGTTTAGAATTAATTACTTAGGATGGGTATTCCATAATTTGCTTGGCCAAGTAAATAATACAGTCAGCTCTACATATCCAAGGGCTCTGTATCCATAGATTCAACCAACCATGTGTGGAAAATACTCAGGAAAAAAATGTGACTTTATTGAATGTGTACAGGCATATTGTCATTATTCTCTATAAAACACATTATAACACTATTTACATGTTTACATTGTATTAGGGTATTATAGGTAATCTAGAAATGATTAAAGTATATGGAAGGATTGCACAGGTTATATGCAAATACTATGCCATTTTATCTAAGGAACTTGAGCTTGCACAAATTCTAGTAAAACATTCTTGAATAAATTAGTCATTTAATCTTAAAGCTAAAATACTCAGGACTATTAAAATGGACATATTAAGATGTATGTCCTATAGCTACCTGTCCAATAGGTAGGCCCTTAGTCACAAATAATTATTTAAATTTAAATTAATTAATACTAACTAAAACTAAAGATTAAGTTTCTCAGTTGTAGTAGCAGGTGGTTACTGTATTGGACAACATATTTCCATTATTGCAGAAAGTTCTTTGAACAGTGTTACCAGGGACTTCACAAAGAGAGATTTTTGAAACATTAAGATAAAGAGTAAATATAACTTCATGGGTGCAATCTTCAAAAAAGGATTGCTGAAGAAAAATGGGAAGGCCTCCAAAATAACACTATAATTACATCTAACATATACTACATTGGATTGTAATTAGCTTATTGCCTATTAAAAACCAGTCTTTATAGCAAGAGTGTGTTTATTTCACTGTAGAACTTAGTAGATACATAAGAATTTACTAAGCATTGATAGCTAAAATAAAGAAATTGTCAGGAAAAAGGATAGGGAAATATAAAGAGTGATATGATTTTATAGTGATACCGTTGATTTATAAGTGATAATATATAAAAGATACAAGGAGGAGCATATAAGGTGAAGCTATGGGTTGCTTCTAGGAACAAATCAACAGGAGAGACTTGCTGCAGGATTTTGATGTTCTTTTAAAAGATTTCATGCTCTATTAAGAGAAAGGGAATGGAGGGAAAAGAGGAGGAGAGAGAATTCAAATCCTTTTTTTATAGTCTTTTGACAAGAGGAATGACCTTCAGATAAGAAAGGACAAAAGGTACATTGGCTAGTGGGGACTGCAGCCCAAAATTAGGTAAAGAGAGTAAAAAAGAACAGCTAATTATTGGAATTCAAGTCTTCTATCATAGATATATTATTTTCAAAGGTATGAGAATTTGTAATTGAGCCTAAGAAAATACATCTGTGGTTGACTTTAAGGAAGTTTGGGTGTTTTTGAAGAAAATGTGCAGTTTGGGCCAAAAGCCTGAATAAAAAGAAAATCAAACTCAATTTTAAAAAATATATTGATGTTAAAATTAATTACTTAAAAGTTTCTTTTGTAAGTACTTGGGAAAAGATATTTTGCTTACTAGGAATGAATATAGCTTCACAAAGAACAAATGTCCTCCCTCCCTTTTTGGATGGCATTATTTTATAGGGATTTTATGTTAAGAGTATCTCTGAGTTACAGTTTGCCTTGCTCAAAGTAAGAGGCTAGGAAGCTGAGTAGAAATCCGCTGAAAGCCTAGTGGAGCTTTCAGTAGTCTTGTGGTGTTGAAAAGAAAATTTGGAGGTCAGGTTCTGTCAGGGAGATAGGACGTAGGATATTGAGGTGAATCAGATATAATCTTAGCCTTAAGAGACTGTAAATCTAGCTTCAAGTCAACTCACTTTTTTATTGGATTGAGGTAGTCTGTCATTGGTCTGTGATGCTACCTCCTACCTGATAGGATAAATCTTTCTTCAAAGAAAGATATTTTCCAGCACCTCTAACATTTTTTCACACAGAGTATTTGGCAGTTATTCAATACTTTCCAGAAATATCAGGAAATAAAGCCAAAGTTGGGAGAGAGACCTATAGTGAATCAGATGTTAGAACTGCCACTCTTCGGTATCTCCAAATCATATTATTTTGGAGAATGAAATAACTGCAACCTTAGGAAAAGAATTAAGTGAATATGCTGGAACTGAAAGATACAGTAGCTTAAATCACTGGAAATAGATGAGACGATTGTTGTACTGGATGACAGATCAGTAAAATATATTTAAGCCAAAGCATAAAGAAATAATGAATGGTGATAAAGAGCATGAAATACACAAGACATTCCCAACATTCTGGAAGGCTGAGGCAGAAAGATCACAAATTCAAGCCCAGTTTAACAGGTTAGAAAGAGCACAGCTTGAACAATTTAACAACTTAGCAAGACTGTGCCTCAAAATTTTCAAAGAGCTTGGGATATAATTCAGTGTGAAAGCCTGGGGAGCGGGCAAGGGAGAGGGAGAGAGAGACTGAAAATGTCTGTTTTAGTCACTTTCCTATTGATGGGACAAAATACCTCCTGTTACTCACAACTTAAAGGAGGAGAGGTTTATTTTGGCTCATGGTTTTATTCAGTTTACCGTTGGTTAGCTCCGAGGCAGAAATGGGATGGTGGAAAAGGCATAGCAGAGGAAAGCCATTCAAACCATCGCAGTCAGGAAGCAGAGGGAGAAATGAGGAGCCAAGGATAAGGATACACCCTTCCAGGTCTCTCCCCATAGTAATTTGCCTCTTCTGACCAGGCCCTGCCTCCAAATACATGAGACTCTTGGGGAACATTTTTTATCTAATCCTTAATAATGTCTAACATAGGTATAACTGGAATCCTACAAGGAAAAGAAAGATTACAGGAAAAGTAATGTTCAAACTGGTAATGACTAATAGTTTCCAAAAGGGAAGAAAGGTAAGCTACAGATATCTCAAATCAAATAAAAAAAAAAGGTACACCTGAACATATCAGTAAAACCACTGAAGATTTAAGGTGAAAAAAAAATCTTAAGGCCAAAACCTAAAAAAAAAGATAAAAGACATTACAGCAGTAAGACTAGCAGAAGACTTCTCAACAGAAATGATGGAGCCTAAAAAACCTTCGAATGACATCTTTTAAAATGCTAAAAGAAAATAACTGCCAATGTAGAATTCTATATTCAGTGAAAATATCCTTCAAAACTGGAGATGAGGTAATTTTATAAATAAACAAAAACTAAGAGAACTTAACAGAACAGACCTGACCTAAAAGAAAGCCCAGAGGGAATTCCTTAGGTAGAAGAAAAGTGATCTCAGGAGGAAGCATGAAAGTAGAACAGGAAACAAAAGTATACATATGGGTGAGCCTGAATAAATCTTGACTGCTTAATAGAAAAATGAAAATATTTTGTGAGGTTTAAAATATACAAACAAATAACGTAGTGACTTAGTGAGACACTGTCTCAAAACTTTTAAAAAAGGAGTCAGTAACCTGGGCATGTAGCTCAGTGCAAAGGTCCTAGGTTCAGTGCCCAGTACTGCAAAAAAAAAAAAAAAAAAAGTCAATAACACAAAAAGCAAGAGGAAATAAAATGATATCACTCTAAGGTTCTAACATTGTCTGAGAAATGATAAAAGTGCTATATGATCCTAGTTTGTAGTAACTAAGGGATGAATGTTACAATATTTGCGGTAATATTTAATAGTAATGCACCAAGCTATTCAAGGAAACAATGGAACAAAAATAATTGCCCCATCTTTCAATAGAAAGATAAATAGATAGATAGTGCTATAGATATAGATATCCTGTTCTTTTCTTTCTTTTTTTCCAGTCACAGAGTATGCTAGGCAAGTGCTCTAAGTGCTGTACCATTGAGCTACTTAGCCAGCCCCAAAAAAATATTATAATCCTAAACTTGCAAAAATGTTATGAAAGAACATACCTAGGGTAGGACAAAGAGGAAAAAAATACTAAGGTGACATGGTTGTAATTCAAAATATATCAGCAATTAAACATAAATTGACTTAATTCTTCAGTTAGAAGAATTGTCACCCAGCACTAAAAGAAAAGAAAAGAAAAAAGAATTGTCAAACTAAATAAAACATAAGATCCAACAAGGATAAAGGATACAGAAAAATAGCAAGATAAAAACATAAACCAGCTATACCAAAATGTAATTAGATCAACTCTATTAACATTAAACAAAGTAGACTTTCAGGCAAGAGATAAAGATGACATAATTATTAAAATGTCAATCCTACAGAATGATATAATAATACTCACTTCATGTGCACTTGGTAAAATAGCCACAAAATATATAAACCAGAAATTACTAAAACTAAAAAAATACATACACAAATTCACATTGGGATTTAGGACTTCATCAGACTTCCCTTGGTAACGAACAGAACAAGTACACAAGCAGAGGAAAAAATCACTAGGAATACAGATGAACTGAACAACATAGTCATCTGATGTAACTTAGTTATATGTAGTATGCTGCAACTAACATTGGCAAAGTACATTCTTTTCAAATGGACATTTACCAAAATTAACAGTAAAAGCAAGTTTCAGTAAAAAAGATTGAAACCGTCTCAAGTAGACCATGACCACAGAAATTTGGAAAGCAATTTTTTAAAATGCTAGAATCAATAACAGTAGATAACTAAAAATTTTGTGAGTCACTGAAGATTAGGAATTTAAACTAATCTTATATACTTCTAAATATTGTATAAGCCAAAGAAGAAACTTGTGATTTAAATTAGGAAGTATTTTGAACAAAGTGATAGTGCAAATATGACAGATGAAAACCTGTAGATTATATCTAGAGCTGCGCTTAGAGGACAATATATCACCTTTTAAAAGGCTGAATATATAGCCTTTAAAAAAGCCAAAAATCAGTATTATAAATACCTTCTCAGTAATTCAGAAATAGAATCGAAAATGAAACCCAAAGAAAGTAGAAGGAAGAAAATAACAGAATTTAAATAGATTTTTAAAAGTTTAACAGAAAGATGCAACAGAAAATCAACAACTGCAAAACAGCAGTGAATTTGCAAAAGCACGTGGAATTTTAAAAAGGTAGACCATATGTCCAGGCATAAAACTAGCCTTGAGTTGAAATTATACAGAATATATTCATTGAACGTAAAGTCATCAAGTCAGGAAGGTCACAGAATAACCAAATATTTTGGAAGTTGAACAACACACTCCTAATTGAAACACGTCAAAGAAAAAAATAATGGGATGTTATTAAGCCTCAACTAAATAATAATGAATATACAGCCTATGAAAATGTGTAGAATACAACTAAATCAGTTCTTAGAGTGGAATGTATAGCTTTATATACCTCTTTTAGAAATGAAATGTCAAGCTAATTATCTGATCTTCTTCCTTGTAAACCTGTTAGAGAATTAAATTGAAGGAAATTATAAAATTAAAAATATAAGACAAAAGGAACTCAATAGCCACATTAAATTATTTGAAATGACTAATAGATTTGATTTTTAAAAGATTGATCAAGTTTTGATAGTGTACCTCTTTAATCCCAGCACTCAGGAAGGCTGAGGCAGGCAGATTGCAAATTAAAGTCCAACCTGGGCAATGTAAAGTCTTAGCAAGACCTAGTCTCAAAATAAAAAATAAAAAAGAGCTAGAGGTGTAGCTCAATGCAAAAGCTCTATGTTCAGTCTCCGGGGGTAGGGGAGGGAGGAAAGAAAAAACAAATCACCATGATCAAAGGAAAGAATGAAATCACTATAGTCCTCGGGGACAAAAAAAAAATGGATAGTAGGATATTAGAAGCAACTTTATTCCAATGATTTTGATAACTAAAATGAAGTGGGCAATTTTTTTTAAAAGCAGAGTCACCAAAATTGACACAAGAAACTCTCACCCTAGATCATTTTTTAAAATTTGAATTTGTAATTGAAAATTCATGCACATGGTAATGCCCTGGCCTCATAGCTTCACTGGTGAGTTTTATATGCCCTTTAAGGACAAAATAATGACAATTTTACTAGAACATTTTTAGAGTGTAGAGGAGGGGGACATTCTTCAACTCATTCTATAAAGCCAGCAAGACTCTGATAACACCAAAGTCATTACAGGAAAAGAAATTTATGGACCAATATCTCTCATGCACATTGATTTAAAAATACCCAGAAAAATATTAGCAAGTCAAATTTTGCAAAATGTAAGACAATTGATACATCGTAGTCAAAAGAGGGTTTGTCCTGGGATTGCAAGGTTGGTTTAATATATGAAAATCAGTCGTTCACTATGCTAACAGCCTTATTTAAGCTGTTCTTTGCTTCAGTAGGGGCAGAAAAGGGATTCAATGAAGTTTAATAACCACTTTTTTTTTTTAATCTTAACATCTAAACCAGGCATGGTGGGTGCATGCCTGTAATCCTTGTATTCGGGAGGTTGGGGCAGGATTGCCACAACTTGGAGGCCAACTTGGGCTACATAGTGAATTCAGGGCAAACCTGAACTATATAGTGAGACCCTGAACAAAAAACAAACAAAAATCTTAGTAATTAGAAATAGAAGGAAACCTCTTTCATGTAATAAAGTGTATATTTTTTAATGGTGAAAAACTAGTCTTTCTTAATGTCCCCCAAAATTGGAAACAAAATAAGGCTGTTCATGCTCACCATTCACTACTTCTGTTCAACCTTGTACTAGATGTCCTCACCAATGAAATAAGACAAGTTAAAGAGAAAAAAATAATTGGCATAAAATCACAATTTTTACTGACATTTACTAGAGGACATTAAACTATCTATCCAGAGATGAATTGTTTTGTTTGCAGAAAATTATAAGGAATCTTTTAAAAACCACTATTTGTGTAGAAAAAAAGAAAGAAAATACATTAATATTTTAATATATTAAAATCTGGTCATGATATTTTAGTATCTGGCAGAATGAACAAGTAATCAGTACCAAGGATTATATGTTTGAGGGTAGAGTTCATAACTCATAGCTACAGAAAAGGATTTTTTCTTTCTACATTAAAATATTGACATGAAACATAGTTAAATTTATGACCTATTTTTAAATATAACTTATTTTTAAAGAAAGACTGGAGTTGGCATTGTTTCATCAATATCATTAAATAGTGAGCACTTTTCAGTTCCCATAACCCTCTACACAAACCATGAAAGACTTTCTTGTCATGATGTCATGCAACATGGTCATTATTTCAGAACTCATTTTTTAAAGTAATCCTTTCATGGATCTATTATGCATTAATGTGAGCTGTAGTTTAACTTATGATTACAGATCATTCATAGTTCGTTCACCATTGATAGCTATTTAATGCTTTACCTGCATAGCTATTTAGTAGTAACAGCAAAAACTGAGTATTACCTTCTCTTTCTTTCTTTCAAATAGCAAACAACATACTGAAATAATAAGAATAATAGTAGTAATAAAATCTAACAATTATTTAGTGGCTTGTTATGTGCAGAGCTGGTGCTAAATTCTTTATGCGTATTGTTTCAAAATTGAATAGGCATAATTCTGATAACAGAGAAACGACAAGATGCTAAAGGCTGCAGTAAGTAGTCGTTCTCCAAATAACCCTCAATTCTCTGTATTCTGTATTTGGTGCACTGTAACAAGAGTGTGAAAGTAATTGTGTGTGTGTGTGTGTGTGTGTGTGTGTGTTAAAAAAACTTAAATATAAGTTTTGGAGATTATAGGTAAAGAGTAACAAAATTTAGAACATATAAAATTAGAAGACCAATTCTAGGTCAATCTTATTCCATTAAGTAGAAATTTATACAGATATACAGATCAAATCAAAACCATCTTTGGGTAATTTAAACAGAAGTATAAAAGTTTTAACCTGAATTTATGAAAGTAATTTGAGCTGTTTCCACCTGACCAAGGGAAATAACAAAATCTCTTTTCCAACTGCTGCTTCTGCTTTCTCTTTCTTCATTAATCCTTTGAGACCATGAGTAATAGTTCAAATATCTTATCAATTCTGAACTCATGCAGTAGGCTCATTCACTATTTGTCTGTCTCTATTCACTGTAAACATGCACTAATCCAAACTTCTAATTTCAACATTCTAAAAATGTTAAACAGCCACAGTAATCATTATCCTGAGAATTAACCATCATAAAAATTATCAGGCCTCCTTAAGCATCCAAATGTTTCCATCTGATCTTTAGCAACATACACTAGGATAGCACCAAGAATTCCCTCTTTCACAAATACCTGGACCGGGAGGTACTCTACTGAGCTTTTGGCTTCTGAGCTGTAGACAGCTGGGGGAGTGGGGACAGGCACCAAGTTGCTGCTGCTTTCCTCAGCCTCAGACCTAGAAGGGCCTGTCTCAGTGCTCATCTTGGTGAACCCTGATAGCTCTCTGCATCAGGAGCCCACATCTGGGACTAATGAAGCAAAGATGGTTTCTGAAAACCTCGTATCCTACAGAATGCCATGCAGTGGCTCTGAATCTAGTCCTCTTCGGGTATTCTCTCTTCTCCCCTCCCTTCCATATCCGTGCCCTTGTGTAGTTCCAGTTTCCATTAGAAATGCTATTTGTGCAGCAAATTTCACAGATTGGATCCATTTCAATGCTGCCATGCAAAGAAAACACATCTGTTTGACTCTTCATTTAAAATAAGGAAAAAAATTGAAATAGCAAAATGCTGTAGTCACTCTGAGCTGTTTCCTAATGAACCTGTTTGTCCCATGAGCTATAGTGAGGAGCTTCTCTTAGGTGAGAATTCTTTATGCATATTAATATTATGCATGATTTCCATGTGACTCCTTCTGACTTGCCTCACCCCATCCTTTGAATTCATTTAAATAAAAATAATTTATGTGGACATTCCTTCAGTCAGGATTTTCTCTCCCCCTTTCTTAAAGACATCCATAATATTTCGTTGATGCTCTGCATCCAAGCCAAGTCGTTATGCTTTTGCATATTATTAGAGCTTTATAAAGAACAACAGCGACATCTGCATGTACCACAGTGCCAAGGAGCTAGGAAAAAATACCGAAAACAAAACTGCGCGTTGGCTTGGAGCCTGTCTGACTCTCTGTCTCCCCGGCAGCTCCTGACACCACCATGGATAGGAGTAATTGTACAGTGTAATCACATCATGCCTCATCTGAATATTCATAGCAGAGACAAAGCTTTGGAGGATAAGGGAGGAGCAGGGATAATTTAAATATAAAACAGCATCTCATTTCCAAATCAAGTTGTGCCAGTTAGATTGTGCACCAGGATTCAATATTAAACCAACATTGTTTTACAGTTTGGAAATTGGAAGTGAAGAAGATGGAAGAGAAAAGTGACTCAGTAAAGAATGGATAACATTATATTCTCATTCTTGACTGAGGAAAAACAAAACAAGACAACAACAACAACAACAGTGACAGAATAAAAAATAGTTAAAATGATATTTGACGAGTCACCAACAGTGGCTAACCAGCTGCTCTTTACCAGCAATGAAATAGCCTATTGAAGGAGCTTTAAAAGCCCGCAATTAATATGTTGTGCATGTATAGGATCTACAAAGAACTCACTGTACTCCTTCTCTCCCCCCAAATGTTCCCAATACTCACATATTCCCTAACCCCCACCTTCCTTTCCTGTCAGGTGCCGGATAAAAGATCAGAGCTACACAATAATTGACTAATCGCTTCAAAAGTGAAAACATCCCTCTTCAAAATGAAAGGAAAAAACAAACACATACAAAAAGGTGACTCTTCATTAATGAAGAGATAAATTACCGATGGCTTCTTCATTTTCTTTAGTTCATTACCCCCCAAAAGAAACAAATGTAATCCACATGTTAATATTTCTTCTCTTCGTTTTCTTGGTTTTTGGTATGATGCTCTTTATTTTTTTTTTAAGTGTTGGTATTTGTAGAAGCCTCTGCCACTGCATTCCCCAAAGAGCTACTAGTTTCAACCCACTGGAGTTTATATTCCTTTAATTGTCTAGTACAGAAACATTTCTGCTGTTTTTTTAAATATACCGCTCTGCAGAAATTAAAAGAATCCAAGGTTGTATCCAACTTCAGAGGTTTCCAAGTCATAATGATTTTAGCAAAAGTAGAAGATAGATCATGGAACAAGTCCCTGTTTGAAGATAAGCATCACAGGGACCTTTTTTTCTTCCCTTTCTCCCCAACTTTGTACTTCCCGTGGCTCTGAATGCCCCTTGCTAACACAGTTTAATGATATGCAAATGAAATATGCATAAAACCATTCTACTGTATGATGATTAAACACTGGAGACATTAACAGCGGAGGCTTCACTCTTTGTAATAATCCTTCCCGACCATCCACTTTGATTGCGGAGTTATGGAAGCCCATAGCAGTTGGCAAAGAGAGTGAAAGAGAGAAGGAAAGATGCAGGGACACATCACCCATCTCGGTGCTTCCCCACTCCTGGAGAGGTCCCCCCACCCTTCGTACTGCGTTCCTATTGCTGTCTTTTGTAATCCATCCATGCAGTCGCACCAGACCGATTAACGGGGGAAAAAAAAAAAACACCTCTTTTCTCTTAATGTTTCAAAGCTCATTAGCCAAACGATTATTCCTCATTAACAGCGAAAGCTCATTCATTAAAAGGAAGAATATGCCCAAAAGATGCCAGTGCGGTTAATCCTGAGTCCTGTAACTGGGCTGTAAATCCCATACTACTTGTATATTCCATGCGAAAGGGACACGCGCCAATCCACATTTAAAAAAAAAAAAAGAAAAGAAAACAGTTTGTGTGTTTTGTAAAATCCACAAGAGCAGCAATTAATATTCCCACTGAATGACTTTATTTTTTGCCTCTCCCTTTTGTTTCCAGCGCCTGCCCCTGGCTCAGCGCCCGGTGCCAACAGAACACCTTTCAGGATTCACAGCAGCGCAGACAATGTAAGTACCAGCCGTTCCCTGAAACCTTTTGCAGATTTTTTTTAAACAACCACCTAAAACATAGAGACAAGCCTCTTTCCCCTTCTTCTCCCCTGCGTTATGCCACCAAGGTTTCCTCAGTAGCCCCTTCCAAATCCCTCTGCCTTCAAGTTTGTGCATGTCTGTGTGGCATCCCTCCTCCTCCTTCACTCCCATAGTGGATCTTGTAAAAGGGCTTCAGATCGGCCCCATTCATCTCCCTGGTGATAGCAGTGAATGTAGATAAATCTCTGGCTGCCTGCTTGCTGCTGGAGTATGATTTTTATTTTGTCTTCTGTGTATACCTGGGTCAAAAAGTGGGATGTATGCATATACATACATACTCATACATGCATTTCCTTCTCTCTCCTCTGCCTTCCTCTCCTTTTTCTCACACATACATCCCACATATGTGTGTATATGCATAAACATATACACCTATATACATACCCATACCTGTAAGACAAAAATATACACATATCTAAGCCTTTAATTTGTCTGAAAACATGTGTATTTATATACACATACAGCCTTACACATATGTCTAAATGCAACTGCTAGGTGCCTATCTTTTCATTTATACCAGTCTGTATCTCCATTTAAATATTCCCTCTCTTCTCCCAGAAGAGGCTGTGTGCAATTGCAATCCAGGATTGTAAAAGCGGTGTTCTTTCCTTATGATTTCAATTTGTAGACCTTTAAGTTCTCTTCTCTGCCTTCTTCGGAGCTGCAAAATTGGCATCTTTCCCTGAGGTTTTCCGAAAGGCAAGTGGCACCGGCTGTGGCATGCATTCATGCCGCTTCCTATGGCATTTCTCTTCCGATGTCTGTTTTTTCTCTTTGTTTATTGTTGACTAGGCTGAATGATGTTTTTTTAAAGTTAATTATAAACGAAGTTGAACAGCAAACAAGCCAACAGCTTGCCAAAAAAAAAAAAAAAAAAAAAAAGACCCACACAAGCGCCTTCTGCTGCAACAGATGCCCAGATCACCTCTGGCATGGGCAAGCGGGCAAACAATTTTGGTGGTTGTTAATTTTTTTCTGTTTGTTGCTGTATTTGTTGTTTGTTTTCCTTGCTTCTTTTTGATTTTTCAAGGAGTCCAGGATCCCGGCCTCTGCTTGGAACAGCACAGTGTCATGGCGGAGACGACGGCCTTTGTCTTGCTGGGTGTGAAAACATCCGCTGTGCTGGCTCCACTGCGGCAGAATCAAGTTTAAAGGAAAAAAAGTGATTAAAGTCAGCTTTGTGCCGCTTTAGTGTGGAAGACCCCCAAACCCCAAGTAGCCGACTCCCAGGGTCCGAAGAAGGGCTCATAGTTGGAGGAGCCTAGGCTGTAATCCTGGCACTGACGCCTTCAGTTGCTGCTTGCTGTTCGCTCCTGGGGGTCTGGATAATCTCCCTTGGCTTTACCGCACTGTCTGGCCCGCATACAGGGCCCCGTAACATATACCCGCTGCTGCTATCACACGGAACTGTGGCGTTGCCCCTGAATGGATGGCACTGTGCCAACTCTTCTGCCATCCGCCCTTGCAGCTTTTCTCTTTCCTCCCTCCCTCCCCTCTTCTCCTCCTCCCGTCGACTTGACGTTAATTAACACACGGGTTAATTGATTTTAAAAGCCGAAGAATTACAGTTAACTTTTCCCACAGGGTACAGACGCCAGCCGCTTGGCACACTCTGCCTTTCGCACTGGTGCAGGGGGGCAGGGAAAGCCCGCAGCAAAACTAGCAACTGCTGAGGGAACGTTGCTTGCTTATTGGAGTAGAGCCGACAGAAGTCGACGTGGCACTGCCTCATCCTTTGCAGTATATATAGCCATTATATATTTTGTTAAATAATCAAAACACAACCCTAGTTTTTTTCTCCCTTCCTCTTTCAAAAATGGGAAAACCTTTCTGAAATTCACCTGGGGTGGGGGGAACTCTCTCCAAAACCATTTATCTTATGTATAATACACTTTTTTTCCTAGCAACAAGGAAGTAACTGGTGCCATTTAATTGTTTATCTTTATTTATGTATTTATTTTTTAGCTTCAAAAAGGAAGGCTATCCCCTCCCTAAATATTACTGCCATAGGAGATTTTTATTTTAAAGAAAAAGTTCTATAAAGTTTTTATCTATATCTTAGTGTTTTGTTTGGTTTCCATTCCTCTTGACCCAAATGGGTTATTTATGGTGAAAGATTTCACTGAGAAAGTAGGTAAATTTTGATTAAGAACAAAATCCATACCAAAGCTCTTTGTTTTTTTGTTTATATGTGAGCATATTTTTGCTTCCCCCCAATAAAATGAAAGCAACTGATACTATAGTTGGAAAGCAGAAAGGCAAGGCTGGAAGCTTCATGCTTTCACCTTTTCATGCTTTCATTTATTTCATTTTGTTTTTTAAAAGCATGCAGCAAGTGAAGCGACAAGAGGAATCCATTATGCAAATCATGTCACTTTGCATAATGTCTCATGGCTGGAATATGCAAATTAGCTGTATAATTTATGAGTGCCAGTGTCTGTCTAAAAGTGTTTCACATAATTTACAAAGTAAGCCTGAGAAACATTGGGAAGGCAGCTCATCCAACTCCATTGATAGGAAAGCTCTATATATTTTCCTGCAAGTGTCCCCTCATGATATCTAATATCGCCAAGTGCAATTTAAGAAATTAAGATTCCAAATGTTCATGAAAGATAAAGATTTTCCTCTATTTTCCCATCGATTCTTTGCCTAAAAGTTTGCAAGAAACTTAGACCCTAAAGCCTTAATTCTTAGATTCAACTTCAAAAAAACAAAAAGTATTAAAGCCAAACATGTTATTTGTATGTGGGTTTTCTTTTCTCAACCAACGAATATCTTAGAGAAACAGACACTTATCTATTTGTCTGGATCTATGAAAAAGAATAGAACTTCTGCTCTGTGCAGCATTTTGTATGTCTTAGACATTGATGTGGAAGGCTCATACAATCAGTAAGTCTTATGAAGGTAAAATTCTGCTTTCAGAGTTGTCTTTAAAAAAATACTGTTCAGTTAAAAACCAGGTTTTAGTTGAGTCACTTTAGTTGACCACTATGTGTTTTATTTTGATGACTTTTTTGAGTAGAAATGAACCTTTTGAAAAGTCATGAACCTCTTTGATAACATGACTTAATCTAGCTTTAAATTTTTCATTATTATTGTAAGTTCTGTGAAAGAGAGGTATAGGCTTCATGCAAATGCATATCAGTAGGACCTGATCCTTGAAGGACATGTCAAAAAGACTTCATAAGAAAGTGAATTCAAGGTCAACTTTGAATGTTGAAGCAGTTAGAAAAATAGAGGGAGAACATATTTTCCACATAGAAAGTCTTTTCAGTAACTCCTGATGCAGGTAAAGGACATAATTATGTGGAAGAACCAAGATCAGACCAGTGTAACTAGAGTATCAAGAATGACTTATTGGATCATTTTGGGAACAAATTGGAAGGGAAGCATGTATGGAGGTAACTTACTATCTGCATTCATTTGCTGGTGCCTGGTCTCTTAATGTCATCATTAATTATGTGAACATGTACTTCATTATATTCATATAGAGAACTTACTATTAAAATATTTCCTATATAAAATATTTGGTTTTTTAAACTTATAGTGAATCATTAGATTTCTGAATCTAGCCTTATGTGGCACACTTATACTTTTAGTGAAATTTTATTTTTAAGTATTCACTTTAAATAAATTAAGACTGGAAAAATACCCCACCAACAAAAACAAAATACAATTTTTTTCAAGTACACATTGAACATTAAAATGGATCACCCCATGACTCATAAAAAATTAAGAAATGTAAAAATATTCAACTCAAATGAAATATATTCTCTGACCACAAAAAATTGAACTAGAAATCAATGAAGATGTTTGGAAAATCTCAAATTTTGGAAACTAAACATATTTCCAAATAATGGTTTTAAGAGGCACTCAGGGAAATTAGAAAATATTTTTATTGGAGTGAAAAAGAAAATACCTTACAAAATTTCTAAGGTACAGCTAAAGATGTGCTTAGATAGCTTTAGTGACTTAGTTTACAAACAGAGTTTTGAATCAATAATCTTTGTCTTAAGAAAACAGTTTAAGCTTAAAACAAGCTTGACAAGAAAGAAATTTGATCCACAAATGAAAAATTAAGTTGAATGTCAGAAAAACTGAAAACTTCTGCTAATTTGTTTGTGTTTTTTGGGAGGTGCTGGGGACCGAACTCAGTGCCTCATGCTTGCTAGGCAAGCACTCTACCACTTGAGCTAAATCCCCAGCCTCTTCTGCTAATTTGAATAGCAGAAAATAAATGAAAAAATAAGTACACACTGGGACAAAATTTTGCTACCAATATTAAGGTGAAAAATTAATCTCAGCCAGACTAAAAATGATACAGAAGATAGAATTAATTGATATCTATTACAAGTGAAATGTGTATGTTGAAGAGGTTAGAAGAAATCAGGAACATACTAAGTAGAAATATGAAAGACTTAGAAGACTCTAACTGAATTTAGAAATGAAAGCTACCATACCTAAGATTAAGAAATAACTAGAATAGTTTGGCAAGAGATTAGTTGAAGACATAAATAAAAACTTTCCAAAACGACACACAGAAAAATAATGAACACAGTATCAGTGAGGTAGGGAACAACTTCAAGTGGCCTAATATGTGTGTAATTGATGTCCTTAAGGGTTATTGAAAGGGGGACCCAAAAAATACATTCAGAGGTAATAGCTAAATCTTTTCAAACTTATTGAAAGATACATAACTCAACAAATCCAACCGTCAGTGAATCCCAAGCACAAGAAGCCGGAAAAAATTACTCTGTCTTATCCTATTTAAATTGTTCAAAAGCAAAAAAGAACATTTTTAAAGCAGACAGAGAAGAGGCACAACATGTACAAAGGAGCAAAGATAAGAATGGCAGATTTCTTCTTGGTATGCAAGCTAGAAGACAATGGAGAAACATCTTTCAAGTATTGAAAGAAAAAAAGTTTAAAAAGATTTGTATACACCAAGAATACTTCCCAAAGAGAAATATAAACTTTTTAAGGTACATAGCAGAATGAACTCATTAGAAGAAGTGCACTGAAAGAAATATTAAAAGAAGATCCTACAGCAAATGCAAAATTATACCCAATGAATAAAAAGCCTTGGAAATGATAATTTGCACTGAAATTTAAAAAAAACTTTTATTACTTAGATGTGATATAGAGAGAGCAGGTCCCTAAAACAAATGTAATTATGTACTGTATACATATACTAGTTAAAAAATAAATTTCAAAATAAAGTGAATTACAAAAAATTTAAATGACAGTTTAAAACAATAACAAAATAATAATGCATTGTTTTTATAACACATGAAAATACATCACAGTAGCAAAAATCTATTGAAAACAACTAGAAGAATTTCGTTACAAGGTTCTTATACTATTACATAAAGAGGCATAGTTTCAGTAAAATCACTTGAAGGTAGACTATATATATTAAGTTAAAATTGTATAGCATGCCTGAAATAAAAGCAAAAATGACAGTCTGGGTTTATACATGGTATGATAAAATGTGAATTTTTAAATTTTTAAAAAATTTATTACAGTAAAAGACATACAGTGGTACTTTGGTTCACAAATTTAATTTGTTCTACAATTTTGGAAAAGATGGTCACTTGTATTTGTGTGGGAAAGATGGCCACAGTCATGTCTGTCACCGATGCAGAGTTTGCAAACAAAAACAAGATTTTTGCCAAGTCCCTCTGTGAACCAAATTGTTTGCAAACAAAAACATTTGTGATTCAAGGTACCACTATATTGCCATCAATTCCTGTCAAAATATTCCCTTGACTTCAGACACACTTATCCCATTGTTCTTGCTGCTTTCTGAAGCAGTTCTGGAACTTCTCTTTCATGAGTGTCTTTAGTTAGGCTGTCATGGCTGCCTCACCATCCTGAGTCAACTCAAAATGTTTACTTCTCGTGGTCATTTTAACTTGGGGGAAGAGCCAAGCCTGCCTTTCTGTTGGATAGCACTTGGCAGCAGCATTCACCATGTTTTTCATCACACCTTGTAAAGACTCACAAAAGAGGACTTTCAGAACTGCTTCAGGAAGGGGAAGAACAATGGGATAAGTGTGTTCAGAGTGGGGGGGGTGTGTTTTGATTGGGGTTGATGACAACATGCCCTTTATTGTAATAAAAGTTTTGAACTTAAACATGGTCATCCCTTGTAGGTTAACAAAGGAGAGAAAATGGTTACCAAAAATAGTTTAAGATAAGTAATAAGATAATACATTTAAACTTAATCTCCACTAATTAAATTAAATGTAAATGGGCCACATACTCTAAATGGCAGAAATTGTCAGATTGCATAGAAAACCAGCAAAACCCAAATATACATGTATAAGTTATACTTCCTCTGACGTAGCACCCCCAAGATTTATTTGGGAGCATACTTTGCCAGTTCCTACAGTGCATTTTGACCAGATGCTCCCACATTCTGATGGCATTAAATCTCTCTGTCACTTCAACAGGCTCAAAATTTCCCCATGCGGCTATCACAAGGTCTGACAGTAGTTATTGTTCTAGTGTCCAGGAAGTAAAGTGAAGCCAGGTTCCAAGAAAGGAAAGCATTATTCTATGAGGCATTTGGGTCATTTAAAGCCTTTACATGGTCACAAGAAAGATAGAGCCCTTATCTTCTCACAAAGAGTGTAGGTCCCTTCCAGAGTCTCGGAGTATTCCAGGTTATCTCTTTCAGGGCCCTGACTGGCACAGAAGGAATTTACTACCTTCTTGTAAATTCTGCCCTCATAATTAAGCTACCTTCATAATCTTAAACTATGTTTGACATTTTACTTTTATTCTTTGTTATAAGTGTGTGCTTAATTAACCTAACTTGTCATTCTCTTTTTTATGAAATCATCGGTTCTCATCAGTAACTACCCTGGCCCATAGTCCTACTACTTTCTTCACCATTGCTGTAGAATGCCAAAATCAGTTCAAAATGTTTATACAAGCTAGTCCCTTCTTTTCACCTGTATGGGATCCACAGTTACCACAGATGACAGTCTTAGCATTTGCCTGTGAAAACTGTCGGGGACTCTAGCACCTTTTCTAGACTACACTTTCAATAATCACTTATGGTAAGCACCTGTCATAGGTCGAGTTCCACAAAGGCAGAGGCTAAAACAGATTTTTATGCAACTGATAGAAGAATTTGTTCTCCTTTTACGAGACTCCTAAAAGGGAAGAAGTGAGGCAAGATAGGACAGGAAAAATTAAGCAAAGATGTAGTTTCAGAAAAAGTTTAGCCTCCACTTAAATCTATGAGGGTGCTGGCCTGTTGCACCCCCACATCAATCAGTCATTGGCTTTAGGCTGCCTCTAGTAAGGCAGCATATCCTTCCATGCATTTCAAACAAAGTGACCTCCAGTGGATGGGATGGCTGCCATTAGCCAATACCAGTTTCGTAAGAAAGGGTGTGTGTAAGCAACTGTTATTATTATTATTTAGCAGTTGAAGTATTTGTGTACCATCTTGGTGAGTGAGATTTGGGCAGAGCCACAATAAGCTGCTGCAGCTACAACAGTAGCCAAGTACCTAATAAATGTGAAAGTGTGTTTATACTCATTAATTACAAGAATGGAAATTAAAAACTCATTTAGATACATGTTCCAGTTAGAAAACGTGCATTTAGAAAATGTATATGCTGTAATTGTTAAGTGTAGGCATCTAAAAAGTCCAGCTGATAGTTGTTCAAATCTATATTTGATTCACTGATTATTTTTTCTGTCAATTACAGAGGAAGGAGTGTTAAAATCTTCAATTATCAATACTGTTTAAATTTTTCTTCATTTCTGTCATTTGTGCTTCGTGTACTTTGAAGTTATCTTACTAAATGCATTCATGTTTAGGACCACAATGCATTTAGGGAATTGAACCTTTTAAAAAATGTTATTAATTAACAAAGTTGCAAAAAATGGCAAAGTGGTGAGTGACAACAACTCAGTCTCTCTGCAATTCATTATTTAGACTCTGGAAAACAACTTGGGGAAGAAACAGAGAAAAAGTTCCCGGGGAGTCAGGAGGGATCTGAACCCTCACAGAATTATTAAAAGGTACAGAAGAAACAAAATACAGAGAAAGGAGCTCTGCACTTTCTCCACACACCATGCAACTGCAAACAGCTTGCCACAATTAACAAGACAAGGTGAAAGGAAAAATTTCTCCTCCTAGAGTAACTCTGCAGCAGAATGGACCCAACCAGTGGTAGCTGTGATCTGTTGTATTACGCAACAGCTCTAATACAAACACTCACCATAACCTCAGAGAGAGTGCTTGCTGGAATGCCATTCTGGAAAGGGTTGATTGTCTGCACCCAGGACCAGAGTAGACTCTTGGCTCCTTCCCAGGACTCCCTGAGTTATGTTCCCAAAGTAACTGGGTGTCAGACAGCTTCAGGAGATAGACTACAGTCAGAAAGCAGGCTGAAGAGAAACTCCCTGAGAGGTTGAACTAAAAGATACAGACCTATCGCCCATGGCCAGAGGCCAGGCTCAGCCTGAGTTGCATGAGATTTCAAAGCTGCAGTATTGATGTCCTCATACTACTGTCTGCTGATGCCTGCATTCAGCATGGGTGTGTGGTCTGACTGCTTTCTTTATCTACCAGATTGAACAAGAACATGTCTTGACTTGCACACTGCCTCAATATTGTGGATTCTGGAAGAAAACCACACATCCAAAATAATAGATTTTTTTTGCCTTTTTCCTTCTTCCTTTTTTCTTTTTCTTTTCATTTTCTCTTTTTTCTTTTATGAGTGTGTGGTTTTCTTCTTTTATTTTTCTTCACAAGTTTATAGAGGGTAGATGAATTCTCCCTTATCTTCAATCCAAGTCAAAATACCAATAGCATTCTTCACAGAACTAGAGAAAATAATCCTAAAATTCATATGGAACTGGAAGAGACCTAGAATAGCAAAAGAAATACTGGGCAACAAAGGAAAGGCAAGAAGCCTCACAATTCCAGTCATCAATTTATGTATAAAGCTACAGTAATAAAAAACAGCATGGTGTTGGGGGAAAAAAAGACTTGTGGGTCAATGAAACAGGATAGAGGATGGAGAAACAACTCCAGGTACATTCAGCTACCTGATCATTGACGAAAGAGTCAAATACTTTAGCTGGAAGAAAGATAGCATCTTTAACCAGTGGTGCTGGGAAAGCTATCTATCTACATGACAAAGATTGAATTTAGATCAACATCTCTCACCATACTCTAAACTAAAATAAAAAAGGATCAAAGGTCTAAATATTAAAAATAATCTGCCAGGTGACAATATCGGTAAAACTCTTGAAGACAGGTATAGACAAAGACTTTCTGAATAGGACCCCAACTGCACAAGAAATAATACCAAGAATCAACAAACGGGATCACATAAATTTAAAAGGTTTCCACACAAGAGAAACCCCCAAGAGAAGAGATAACCCACAAAATGGTAAAAAATATTGCCAGCTGCTCATCAGACAAAGGACTAATATCTAGAATATATAAAGAACAAAAAAATTAGATGCCCCAATTTTAGAGATCAAATCAAAAACTGGGCATCTGAAATGAACAGAAACTTCTCAGGTGAAGTATAAGTGGCTAATAAATATATGAAAAAATGATCACCATCACTGGCCATTCAAGAAATGCAAATTGAAACAACTCTGAGATTCCATCTCACTCCAGACAGAATGGCTACCATCAAGAAGCCAAAAATACAAATGCTAGAAAGGCTGCAGGGAAAAAGGAAGCCTTCGTTATTGGTGAGAGTTCAAAATGGTGCAACCATTAAGGAAATCAGTATGGAAAGTTCTCAAAAAACTAAAAATAGAAATTCCTATTCCCCTAGTAGGTATCTTCTCAAAAGAGTTAAAGATATCATATTACAGTTATACATATGTGTCCATGTTTATAGCAGCACAATTCATAATAGCTAAATCTTGGAAACAGCATAAATGTCCATCAGCAGATGAATGGATAGAGAAAATGTGGTACTTACACGCAGTGGAGTACTATTCTGCCATAAAGAAGGACATACAAGCCATTTGTAGAAAAATGGATGCATCTCTTGAGACGATAATGTTAAGTGAAGTAGATCAGACACTCAAGCTTAAATATCACTTGGTTTCTTTTATATGAGAACCCGAATATATAAAGTGTAAAATTATAAGCAGTAGGAAAAAGCGAGATGGATCTTTGGCATATGGGAAGAGAACCTAAAGGGAACTGAAAGAGGGGAGGAAGGGAAGATAAGAAGATTAATAAAAATAGTATGTGGGGGGGGTTGAAGTGCTGTGTATATGCTCCAAGTTCCTATGGGTAATGTGCTAATCGTGTACTACAAGCGTGTAAAAAAAAATAGAAGGGATCCAAGGGGTGCAGGGATGGGAAGGGAAAGGAGGGGAGGGGTTTTTTAAAAAAAGGAATTGAGAAATGTCATGTACATACCAACTCCCCATGATGACTGTAATCATAATGTACTACAAACGTATACTAATAAAAAAATTTTAAGTATAATGGACAAAATCATATATATTTAAGGTGTACAACATCTTGTTTTATGGTACATATAAATTGTGAAATGATTACTGCAATCAAGTTAATTAGTATATTCATCACTTCACATACTTAGAGCAATTCTTAAGGTCCTCTGCTCAGAAATATATCACAATAACACAAGTCAAAAGGTAGTCTTAATCAAAAAGAAAAATTTGTCCAACAACTCACTTCCAGAAACAAAACAGTTAAGTAAACCCCATTCTTTGCAATTTCTTGATATGATATCATTAACATTCTTTAAACTAAATGCCACATGTTATTGTCATAACCTGTTGTTGCACTTAACAGAATGTAGAGGACACCTTGTCACATCAATAAATTTATGTCAGCATCATAATTTCTCACTGATATAATTAATAACTTTTTTCTATCTACCCATTGTCTCATTTATAGATTCTTCTCCCCCTTATTCCCTTCCTCTTGTCATAATAGTCTCTCTTCTACTTTCATATCATTTTTAGATTCTACATATTAAGGAAGACATGCAATACTTTCTGAGTTTTGGCTTATTTTTCTTTATTTGATGATTTCTAGTTCCATCTATTTTCCTGTTAATGACATACAGTAATTTCCTTTTCCATGGCTAAATAATACTCCATTCTGTATGTATAGATTTTCTTTATCCATTCATCCCTTGATGGCTACTTAGGCTGGTTCCATAGCTTGGCTATTGTGCATTGTGCTACAATAAACATGGGCATCCAGGTATTCCCTACAATATGCTGACTTTAATGCCTTTGGGCATATACCTACGAGTGGTATAGCTGGGTCAGGTGGTAGTTCCATTTTTAGTTTTATGAGGAACTTCCAGACTGAGTTCCACAGTGACTGTACTAATATTAGGATTTCCCTTTTCCTACATCCTCAATGGCATGTATTTTTTGCATTCTTGATTATAGCCATTCTAAGTTGGGTGACATGAAATCAAAATGTAGTTTTGATTTACATTTACCTAATAGCTAGAAATGTTGAACTTTTTTGGTATGTGTATGTACTTGTTGGGTTTTTGTAATTCTTTTTGAGCAGTCTCTGTTCATTTGTCCTTTTTTTGATGGGACTGTTTGATTTTTTTGTATTAAGTTTTTTAAGTTCTTTATATATTTTGGATATTAATCTTCTGTCAGAAGAGTAGTTGGCATAGATTTTCCTCTGTGCTGCAGGCCATCCCTTCAGTCTGTTGGGTGTTTCCCTTACTGTGCAGAAACATTTTAATTTAATGTGATCCTACTTGTTGATTCTTGGCATTTCCAGTACTATTAGAGTCCTATGTGGGAAGTCTCTGGCTATATCTATGGCATCAAATGTTTCCCCTGTGTTTTCTTCTAGCAGTTGCAAAGTTTCAGATCTTATAACTAGGTCTTTGATCCTTTCTGAGTTGATCTTTATTCATGGCAAGAGATGGATATCTGGTTTCTGTCTTCTACAAATGGATAACCAGTTTTCTCAGCACCATTTGTTAAAGAGACTGTCTTTTCTCCACCGTGTTTCTAGCTCTACCGGCAAGAATCAGATGGTTTTAATTGCACAGTTTTGATTGTGTCCTCTGTCCTATTCCACTGTCTGTGTATCTAAGTCAGGTATTTTGATGCCTCCAGCCTTCCTCTTTTTACTTAGAATTGCTTTGCCTGTTTTGGGTCTTTCATTTTTCCAAATGAATTTTATGTTTTGTTTTTGTTTTCTAGTTCTGTGAAGAATGTCAATGGAATTTTGGTGGTGATTGTGGTTGAATCTGTAGATTGCTCTTTGATAATATGTCCATTTTAACAATTTTCTGTTGATCTGTAAACATGAGAAGTCATTCCATCTTCTAGAGACTTCTTTAATTTCTTTCCTCAGTCTTCTGTAATTTTCATTGTAGAGGTTTTCACATTTTTGGTTAGATCAATTCCTAACAATTGTATTTTTTAAACTATTGTGAATGGAATTGTTTTCCTGATTTCTTGCTCAACTAGTTAATTACTGATACATAGAAAAACTATTGATTTTTTAAATGTTGACTTTTATATTCTGCTTCTTTGCTGAAGTTATCAGCTCTAAAATTCTTTTAGTGAAGTCTTTGTGGTCTTCTAAGTATAGGACCATATCATCTGCAAATCAGGGCCATTTGACTTCTTACTTTACTATTTATATATCGTTTATTTCCTTTTCTTGTCTAATTTGTCTAGTTAAAATTTCAAGTATTACCTTTAACAGGAGTGATGAGAATGAACCCTTGCCTTGTTCCTAATTTTAGAGGAAATACTTTGTTTTTCTGCATTCATAATGATGTTGTCTATGGATTTGTCATATGTAGCATTTTCTGTGTTGATTATAATCATTCAGTACTTAGTTTCTCCAGAGCTTTTATCATGAAGTTATGTTGAAATTTATCAAAGGCTTTTTATGTGTCAACTGATATGATCATTTGATTTTTTATAATTGTTTCTATGTACGTGGTATATTACATTTATTGATTTGCACATGTTGAACCATCCTTGCATCCTTGGAATGAAACCAACTTGAGCATGGTGTGTGATTTTTCTAAGGTGTTATTGGATTCAGTTTGCAAGTATTTCATTAAGGATTTCTACATCTATGTTCATGAAATATTTTCAAGGATTGTGGCTATTTTGGGGGGGGGTATGTCCTTTTCGGGTTTTGGTATCAGGATGTAGTTAGCCTTGCAGAATGAGTTTGGCAATAGTCCTTCTCTTTCTATAACATGGAATAGTTTGAGGAGCATTAATATTAGTAGTTCTTTGTCAGGCTGCCAGAATTCTGCAGTGAATCCATCTAGTCCTGGCCTTTGTTGGGAGACTGTTACTGCTTCAAACTCATTACTTCTTATTGATCTATTTAGGGGTTTTTTGGCTCAATTTTGGTAGATCATATGTGTCTAGAAATTTATCAATTTCTTCTAGATTCTCCAATTTATTAGATTATAGATTTTATGAATAGCCCCTAATAATCCCTGGATTTCAGTGGTGTCTGTAATATCCTCCTTTTCACCTCTATATTGATTTAGGTCTTCTTTCACTTTTTTTTTTATTAATTTGGCTAGTATGTTTATATTTTCAAAGGACCAGCTTTTTGTTTCACTGATCCTATGTATTGTTCTTTTATTCTCTATTTCATTAATTTTGGCTCTGGTCTTTATTATTTCCTTCTGTCAGGTATGCTTTTGGTTTATTCTTTTTAAAGATCTTGAAATGCATCATTAGGTTATTTATTTGAGATCTGTGTAATTCTTTTTTATGTAGGCACTCAAAAGTCCCACTTAGAACTGCCTATGCTGTATCCCAGAAATGCTGGTATGTTGTATTTCTATTTTATTTGATTCCAGGAATTTTAAATATTTTTCCTTTGTTCATTCACCAAACCACTGAGCATTCAAAAGTGAATGGTTTCATCTCCAAATGCTTATATATATCTGTAGTTTCTCATTATGATCTGATAATATGCAAAAAAATTCAATTCTTTAAAATTTGGTAATGCTTGTTATATGATCTAAATATGATCTGTTTTGGAAATTGTTCAGTGAGCTACTACAAAGAATGCATATTCTGCCATTGTTGGATGGAATGTTCAGTAGACATTTCTTAACTCCCCTTGGTCAATGGTGTAGTTTCATTCTGATGTTTCATTGTTGATTTGGGGGTGGGAGGGCTCATCTGGATAATTTAGGTGATAGTGAAGTATTGAAGTTACCCACTAGTGTTATTGTACTGGGGCATATGTGTCCTTTTATGTTGAGTTGTGTTTCTTTTATGAGATTGAGTTCCCCATTGTTGAGTGCATAAATATTTATAATTGTTCTTCTTGTTGGTGGGCTTTTCCCCTTACCAATATATAATGACCTTCTTTGTCTCTTCTAATTTTTTCTTCAAGTCTGCTTTGTCAGATATGTCTATAGCTACTCTTATTTGTTTTTTATTCCAGTAGAATGGAATATTGGTTTTTATCCTTTCACTTTCAGTCAGTATGTGCCTTAATTCACAAGATATATTGTACTTCTTTTGGGTACCAAAGTGTTAGGTCTTGTGTTTTAATCTAGACTACTAGTGTGTGTCATACAATGGGAAAATTAAGACTATTTACATCCAGAGTCATTATGGAAAGATACGTACTAATTCCTGACATTTTGTTGTTTTACTGTTTGATTCTTTCCTAATTCACAGTAGCATATCTACTCTTCCTTTTCTGTTTAGGATTCCTCTCAGCATCTTCTATGATGGTCATTAATTTCCTTAGTTTATGATTCTCTTGGAAGATCTTTATTTCTCCTTCAATTCTGAAGTATAGCTTTAATGGATATAGTAATCTGGGTTGACAGAGAATCCCTTTGTTGAATTTTTCCTTCACCTCCTGCATCATCATCTTTAATTCACTCACTTTAATTCACTTCTTTAATTCTGTGCTAGGAGGTGTTTATTTGTGTCCTCTTTGAAGTCATCATTTTAAAAATCAGTCTTTAGAATTCTTTAGCAGTTCATATCTTTGCACTCAGTTACTGATGAATTATACATATTTGGAGTAGCCATATTATCTTGTTTTTTCATACTTCCTGTGTTTCTATATTGAGACTTATATGTCTGTTGGGATGGATGATATGTCTTCCACTTTCATGTGAAGTTCTTATTAGTGTAGCGTTCTTTTGAGGAATTGATCCCCAGCACTACTCAGCAAGGGAAAAACAAAGTACAATAACAATGATGATGTAAAGATAACCCAGATACTGACATACAGTAAAAAACAAAAATTATACCACTGACAATAGAAAAGATATCCACAATAATAATATAGAGTAAACTAAAAGGCTAAAAAATGAAGTTTAAAAGTAATAATAATAAGTATAATAGGCTGGGGATTTAGCTCAGTGGTTAAAGTGCTTGCCTACCAAGCACAAGGCCCTGAGTTCGATCCCCAGTATCAAAATAATAATAATAATAATAATAATAATAATAATAATAATAATAATAATAATAAAATATAGAAAGGTTGAGGAATGGGAAACTAGAATAAGAAATAAAATTTTTAAAAGATGAAAAAGTGTGAGAAAAACTAAAGAATTAAAAATAAATGAGATTATATAACAGTAACAGGAAATAAAAATGAGCAAGGAAAAAGAAAAGATGTCAAAAAGAAAAAGAAAAGAAAGGAGAAAAAAACCAGAAAACAAAGGAAAAAGATAAAAATGAGTCCAAAAAATTCATCTACATTAGATGGTTTGGATGGGTAAATTTTCTTTCAAAGACCTGTGCTTTTGGAATCCACCAGGTACAAGGGAGACACAGTGAGTCACAACTGGAGCCTCCTGTGTTTCCATACCCTCTTAAAAGGCTGTTGTGATTTCTAAGCCTTCCCCCCCACCCCAGCCCTTTCTTGCTGGGCAAGGCTAGTTAGTGGTGTGTTGTTATCTGTTTCAGGGTCGTATTCACGCCACAGACTTTTCAGTGTTTGTTTCCTTCTATGCACCCCAAGCCACTGTTCCCTCCAACTATCTTTGTAGTCTGTGGGCTGATGATGTACTCTACTTGCTCCAGAAGCCCCCCTGTCCATGTACCTGGGGACATGGCAAGCATCCAATCAGAAGTGTATCCCTGAGCATGTTAACAAGTGGAGAAAGCAAACAGACTACTGTGTTCTGTGCTAGGAGGGGCAGTGAGGAGACCCAAGCAATCTGCTGGACTCAACACCAGCATTTCCAGACCCAGCTCCTGCAAAACCACACAGAAGGGTCCTGGTTACTCACCACAGAGGGTAGTGATACTGACTACCATGCCCTCCACAGTTTGAGCTCCCTGCTTCTTAAACTTCTCAGGGGGTCTGCAACTAGCCCTCCCCTTCCCCGTAACCATCTCCTGTGTCTGTCTTCCACCTAGTCACTGCAGCAAGGTGTCCCCATGACCCCAAAGTGTGATTGCTCTGTAACCTTTAAATCCCAAATAACTCATTCTTAAACAATAAACCCACCCTCAAAATGGCTCCTGGTCATAGGAATCGGAATATGGCAAGACCTGTAGTAGATTTCTTCACCACACCTATCCTCTAATGCGAGAAGAGTCACTTTTAAAGTAAGTACCCATGCTGAATATGCAGCTTGCAGTAACCATGGATTTTTCCCAGGGTTAGTACTCTGGTTTGTTGTTTATTACCAGGACTGCTTTGGGCTTACCTATGCTTGTAGAATTGAGTGACCACACACACAACATCCATGCCTGTATGAGCTAGAGTTGGCATTACAGACGCTTTATTCTTTTCTTTATGTTAATTTTTCTGTTTCTCCATAACTTTTAGCATTCTTGTTGGGTATTTCTTCATTCGCAGAGCTATTCTTTCTCCTCACTGAGTAACTGTTTTCTAGTTTTCTAGATTCCAGTTTATGGACAGGCTGTGAACTGCTATCTGTTTGTACTCTACCACCTTGATTCCTCCTGAATGAACTTTGCATCATAGTGAATTTTTTTTTTGGGGGGGGTCCCTGGTACAAGTCCTTGTTTTGAAGTTTACTTTATGTGCCTTTAATAGATTAGTTGACTAATCATGTTTCCATAATACATCTTTTTCCACTGTAATGTTTAGTGGTATATACTTAGATGGTATATTTATTAGGAGAAGCAAGTAACTGGATAACTTAAAAATGAAAGCATTGGTTTTCTTTGCAGATGGGCAGAAAGGACATAATTGGAACATGGCATTTGGAAAGGTTTTCTGTCATGAGGAAAATTTTATTTTTTCATGTGTGTGGTAGTAACACAGATACCTGCTTTATAATAATTCATTAAACATATATTTGTGTAGTTTTACAGATATAATTCATAGTTCAAAATGAAAAAATCTATAGTAAAGAAGAATGTTCATTATATCATGCACTCAAAGAACATTTACAAAACATTACCATGTGCTTTGTCACAAAGGGAACCTTAAATGTACAAAACGTGGTATCATTCTGATTCTATTTTCTCAGCGATACATTATCATATTTAAAATCAACTGTAAAAATAATTTTTAAACCCGATGTGATAGACTATATCATGCAAATAATGAGCTAAAGCCCATAGCACTAAATAAATATCCATGAATCTTTACCAATACTAAAAAACTTTGAAGGAATATATAAACTGAGTCAAAAGGCCAGCTCTTTTAATAGTAAAATTCCAATAAGTAAATGAACAAAGAATAGTAGAACTGGAAAAGTCATCATTTGGTAAATATCAGGGAAATAATCATTTCAATGGATGCTAAAATTGGTGAAGTATGATGAGAAAGAGTCACCTTTATTTGCATCTTTTATCTAATTTTAAAGTGTAATTACAAAGAGAAAAATAATTACTATCAAAAAAAACCTGGCAGACACCTTAACTCTGTGTTCAGAGTTAATATCAACCAATACTGGGATATCGTTGACTTCCAGATATTTTGCATTCTCACTTACCAGGTTGAGCTCAAAATCACTTTGGCAAAAATGCATAACCTCAATCTAATCATGAGAAAATTTCAAGCAACACCAAACTGAGGGACCTTCTTCAAAATGACAACTAATCAGTGTTCTTCAGAAGTGTCAAGGTCATGGGAAAACAAGGAAAGACTGAAAAAATTGTTATTGATTGGTGGAGACTAAGGAGACATGATGGTTAAAGCAACCCCTTCCTCCTATACAGACAGCTCAATAAAGGGTTTGTGCCTGCATTAAAACCATAATAACTGCTTTTTAAAGCTAGTAAGAGATGCTTTATAAATATACTAAGGGCTTCTTATATGCTCCAGTGCCCTTCAACACTGTAGCAAAGACTTCTTTATCTATTGAAGCCTGTTTATAGGCCTTAAGTCTATTGGTGTGCCTTTTTCACTTAATCATAAGTAAAAGTTAACCAGTTCATTGAGAGAGAAATCCTTTGGAGAAACAGGTAATGCACAACTACAATAGATGTGCAAGAAATACAAGATGACAACCTATCACAAGAAACTTGGTCATTTATAAACATAATCACACAAAGATCACTAGATATGAGAGGAAGATCAGCAACATTAAAATGAGAAAAACATATTTTTGATTCTAGAAGAATTGTAGATAGTGCAAGAAGCAAAAGAAAACTTTAAAAACTTCAGTTAATACCTTAGAAAGATTCGAGTTGACATGTATTCACCAAAGGGAGAGTACAGGCTTCCATGGAAAGGATTAAATCAGAGCTGGAAAGAATTCTTAAAGTTTTAAAGGTCTGATAATTAAAATAGAAAATCCAATAGAAATGTCACTGGCTGAATTAATAATATGAAAGGAAATTCTCCATAAAATATAGTCCAAAAAACATGTAGATCTAAATAGAGAAGAGCTGAGGTGTAGTTGTCAATGTTTTTCTCATTGCTTCTTGCCTTTCTTTAGAGTGTTACATTAAGCTTTCTTAGTCATTTCAGTGTGCAAAAGATGTCTTGCTGTTTTTCCATTATTATCCCAGAGGTCATACATCTATAAACATTAATGATACCCAGAGTATTTAGAGTATAGCAAACTTTCCATAGCCATCAATTATTTGTAGCTACATTATTTTGCAGTTGCCTTGTCCAAAGCCAAATGTTTGTTATTTACTTAGAAAATAACATTATTTTGTAAGAAAAAGAGTCCTATATAAAATATGACCCAGAGATTCAACATGGCTGATTAGTGGAGGAGTCGCATAGGAAAAGCTCAGAGAAGATTTACTAAGAAGATATTCTGAAGAGGGGAGGAGCTTTGACATTGAAACAAAAAATTAATAAGAAAGATAATATATGTAGATCAAATCAGACAATTGAAAAAGGGAAGTGACACTGCCATGGTGGGTACCCCCCTCCATCTCCCAGCCCTCTGGGAGCAGCCATTTTAACAGTGAGGCAAAAATCCTGAGGGACTGAACTAGCATTTCAGAGACCAGATTCTTAGGACAGACCTTGATTTCACCCCCCCAGCCACACACACACACACACACACACACACACACACACACACACACACACAAACAGATCCTGCTCCAATCACTGGGGAAAGCTGCATTGCTGCGTGCTCTGCTCCAGCGTGTACCACAGACAGGGGAGCCTCCACCACCAGCATACTCGGGCCAGAGAGAGGATACACAGGCAGATGGCATCCTAGCTGAGTTGGTACAGCTCACAAACCTGCATACCCAGGCCAATGGCTGAGTCACGGACATGCATGCACACAGCTCCAGGCCTCACCTAAAGAACCCACCAACCCATACCCAAACCACCTGGCACCAGCTTTATGGATCTGCTGGTCAGTTGGGTTATAGACAGCATGTCCAAATCATCTAGCATGAGCCTTGCATGCCCACTGGCCCACTGGATCACAGGCACCAGCATCCAGTCACAGGCTGAGTGCACTGTATTCCTGCTTTGCATGCCAGTGTGCCACCTCAGTCACCCATCAGCAGAGAACATGGGTGGCCATGTGCAGCTAGAATACAACTAAGATGATGAGAAGGAAATGGGCTTTTTTTTTTTTTTCTGCCAGGGATCTAACTCAGGGCCTTGAGTTTGTTAGGATACATGGGCTTTTTGACAAAGAATCAATGCTCATATTAGGAAAACAGAGCAAGCTCAATAAAATACCATTCACAGTGGTATCAAGAAAAACCAAATTCCTAGGAATTAACTTAGCCAAGGAACTGAAAGAACTCTACAAAGAAAACTACAGTACTCTGTAAAATATTGGAGAAGACAGAAAATGGAAAGATTTTTCCTGGTCCTAAATAGGCAGAACCACTATTGTCAAAATGGCCACTGTTGTATAGATTTAGTGCAATCCCAATCAAAACACAAACAGTGTTCTTCACAGAAGTACAGAAAATAACCCTAAAATTCAAATGGAACCAGAAGAGACCCAGACTAGCAAAAGTAATTTTGAGCAACAAGAGCAAATCAGGAGGTGTCACAATACCTGACTTCAAGTTTTACTACAAAGAAACAGTGATTTAAAAACAAACAAGCAAACAAAAAACCAGCATGATACTGGCACCAAAACTGACATATAGATCAAAGAAATGCAATAGAGGATACAGAAACATACCCAGACACATTCAACCATTTGATCTTTGACAAAGGGGCCAAAAGCATATTACATTAGAGCAAAGATAGCCTAGTCAACAAATGGGGCTGGGAAAACTGGCTATCTGTTTGTAGAAAATTGAAGCCAGATCCATATCTCTCAGCATATACTAAACTAAAATAAAAATGGATCAACAATCTAAGCATTAAAACAGAAACATTGACCCTACTGGAAGATAAAACAGGTAAAGGACTTGAAATCATAGGTGTAGGAAAGGACTTTCTAAAAGGAATGCCGATTTATAAGAAATAATAGCAAGAATCAATAAATGGGGTTGTATCAAATTAAAAACATTCTGTACAGTAAAGGAATCAATAAGTAGAGTGAAAAGACAACCTGCAGAATGGGAACAAAATTTTGCCATCTATTCCTCAGGAAGAGGACTAATATCTAGAATAAATAAAATACTCAAAAACATTAGATCACTAAAATAAAAAACCCAATCAAGAAATGGTCAAGTGAAATGAACAGATAATTCTCAGAGGTACAAATGGCCAACAAACATGAAAAAATATTCAACGTGTCTTGCTATTAGAGAAATGCAAATTAAAACAGTGCTAACATCTCAACTCCAGAAAGAATGGCAATCATCAAGTCAAAGAATAACAAATGCTGGCAACAGTTAGACATTGGTAGGAATGTACACTGTATTATAACCATTATGGAAAGCAGTATGGTGATTTCGTAAAGAACTAAATTTAGAAATTCCATGTGCTCGAGCTAGTCTCCTTCTAAGTATCTGCCCCAAAGAGCTAAAAACATTGTATGATAGTGGCACACGCATACCAGTGTTTATAGCACCACAATTCTTAATAACTAAACCCTGGAAACAGCCTGTATGCCTATCACCAGAAGAATAGATAAAGAGAGTGTGGTGTCTATATGTAATGGAATACTACTTAGGTAGAGAGAAGCATAAATTCAAGGCATTTGTAGGAAAATGGATGCACCTGGAAAACAATGTCAAGTGAAATAAATAAGGCATATAAGTCTAAATAGCTTATTTAAATAAGGTAAAGTACAAACAAATAGCAAAATAAAGGATGGCTAGAAGGAAACGAAAGGATAGATCTCTTCGAAATGGGAAGGGCTCCAAAAGACTGAGGGCAAGGGGAGGAGGAGGGAAAGGGGAAGTAAGAGGAATTAAGATATATCATGTACAGCCACAAAATACCCACAATGAATGTAAACATTATGTGTCATAAACATGAGCTAAGAATAGCAACAAGAAGAATAAAAATGGGGAAAGAGGCTTTAAAAATGGACAGAGGGAAGTGGGTAGAAAGGGAGAGGGGATTTAAAAAAAGATATAAACTGTATTATGCACATGTACCTATTCCCTGAGATGAATATAAACTGGTTTTACTGCAAACATGTACTAAAATAAAAAGAAGAAGAAAATTTGCTCCACCCATCTTCACTACCATTTGCCAGGGATAACAATTACTGTCACTTTCTGTGTATTATTTTAGATTTTTCTCCATGTATATACAGCTACATATATAAAATATTGAACAAGGATGGGATCATAGTTATTTTCTGCATCTTGCTTTTTAAATTCAATAATAAATCTTTGCAATATTTTCATGTCTATATCTACATATCTGTCTCATTTTTTAAAACTAGGTAGAATTCCACACAATGAATCCACCATAGATTAACCATTTTCCATATGATGAATTTGTTTTTACTCCAACAGTAATTACAATTGTGTCTTCAGGTTTTATTCACTTGAAATATGCAACCTTTTGTTTAAATTGCTTTCTCCTTTGACGTACTGTTTGATTTTAGTGTGCTCATCCTTCCTTACTTCTCTCCAACCATTCAAAATTATGTTTTCAGTACATAATTTTGTTTTTCTTCCTTCTCTGTTGTCTTTCTGAATTATCGTAATTGTTGTTGCTTACTCTTTAAAATCTTAAATTCAAATAGAAAGTTTTGGGTTCTAATAAATGGATGGTATTTTAGGACACAATTTAAATAGGATTTAAAAGTGGTAGGCACACCTGACATCTAAAGCCTGCAGTATTGTGAGACTGAAGCAAAACAATCAAGATTAACAGAGTAGATTGCTCTCAAATAATACAGCTGGGACCTGTAATTGGTCAGTTAACTTAAAAAGTTGGTTATAGCTGTGACTTATAAAATGTTAATAGTTAAGCGTTTGCTTTCTTTGAAACATAAATTGCATTCATTCAACAAGCTTTCGATGTAAAGATCTGCCAAGATCTTTTAGTGTAGGTTATCAAACGGTGCTCTGAATTCGCTCACAAAAATGAGACCCTTAATGAAGACTCCTAATTTGATTTCTTTGGAGAAAGAAAGACGTTTTTAACAACTTGAATATAGAATACTTTCAGATATTTGCAAATGTTTTATTAATAGTTTTCTAGTGTCTCATCACATTTAATTAAAGTTAATTTGTAGATACTTCTTTATTGAGTTCATTTAGAGCTTAGTTTACTGCTGTTTTTATTGGCTACAATCCTCTTTTTCCACTCATATTGTACCACATATTGCACTCATTTTATGTAACTAGTTAGACATTGTAAAACAAAGTCATCACTCATAAACAGTATTGGAAGTAAACACAAATCATCTTTTTAGTAAGTTTCTGATTAACTGAAGGAATAAATACCTTGTCTTGCTGGAGGACAGCTTATTAAGCAATGAACCTTCAGCAAGGTGAATATCAATCATACTTTTATAGACAGTGAAGTGTGCAGGGCAATAGAGTGAAGCAGCTAGGTAGAGGTTGGTTAAGATAATTTCTACTACATATTAAGATTAAAGATCAGGAAACTGCACATTGATAGAACAAGGTGTCAAGTAAGGACAAGGGAAAGTTTATCGAACTGTGTAGGCTCAGCTGTTAGCACATGAATTATTTTCCGGTGTGTGTTCCATATTTAGTACGCTTGTTTTTATCATTATTAGAATGTTGGGGAGAAACTCCATTTTTATCTACCAATATCTATTTGTATATCTGGAAGATGGCTTGTTTTAAGACCTAATGTAGCCATCCCAAATTTCTCTTTATGTGTGCATAACTGAATGCTAACGATATATAACTTGCCCAATATTTAGCATTTTATCTTCCCTTTTAAAAATAAATAAGATTTACCTGAAACAGTTCTTAAATCCACTTGTATTTCCCAAGTATTTTTGTGAATTCCATTTGGCAGCAGTATTTAAACCAAGAAATAAATGTACATAGCTTTTTCTTAATATAGTAAATCATTTTTAACTTCTTCCTTCAGTGGTTATGGGATATTGCTGTAAAGTGCTGAGATCGTTTCTCTGTGTTCCTCAAATACCTGGCTTCCTAGCCACGCACACTGCCTAAGGGTTCAATAAGTAGGTTAATTCTTCCTTCAGGGTTGGCCTGAGGGTTAAAGTTCCTGATGAGCCAAGTAGAGCTTGCAAGTAGGAAGAAGTTTGGTGGATAAAGTATACATGAATGGTGGGGGCTGGGGAGAAAACCAACTTGCACGCAGCTGAGTTCACACAATGATTTTCATTCTGTTTCATATATTTCATCTATTTCTGTGTTCTAGCAGATGCTTTGTTTTTGGCTTGTCTTTAAGGGCTGTTATAACCAAGTTCTTTCAATATTTCACAAATGATTATTGTGAAAACATCTTCCAATATTTTCATCCAGTTGTTTGGGTAGAAGTTTTATATTCTACTCCTTTTTGCTTGTTCCTGTTTTATATTTTTATGAGTAAGATGAAGGGAGAGAAAAATCATGATAATATGGAAAAGTTTATTTGATTAAATGATTTTTTTTGGTGACATCTCTAATAATAATAACAATGATCTCACCAGGTGTGGTGGCACATGCCTGTAATCTCAGCACTCGAGAGGCTTGTAGTGAGTTCAAAGCCAGCATGAACTACAGAGCAAGACCTATCTGTCCATAAATAAATAAATAGCAATGATCTCTAGATCTGCTGGTTTAATATATTTTGTATATTAGTCATTATCCCTTTTTTAACTGACTTTGTATGTTACTGGAGAAAAGAAAACATACTCCCTGAATGTAAGTAATTTGTACAATGACATGCAGCTAGTAAGCAGCAGAATAAGAGTTCATAGTGAAAATATAGATTCAAACTCAGGTTTCTCCAGCAACTAAACCAGTGCTTTTCCCCCATGCCAATATTTCTCAATCCAGGAACCTTAAAATACTTGAGTATCCCCAGATGTCATTTTAATTCAAGTTTTTTGTTCTTTCAACAAATACTTACTTAGTGTTTATTGTGTATTGGCTATTGTTCTAGGCACTTTAGATACATTATGATTAAAAAAGATAAAAATATTGCTGCTCGAATTAATTTATATTCCTGTGGGCATGGAAGGGATAAATAAATGAAAAAGAAGTAAGCTGTGTAATATGTTAGAAGGTAATACTTCCTGTAAAAATTCCTTTTGTCACTTTTAAATTGTGTTTTTATCTAATTATAGATATTTAACAAAAAAGTATTGTGAATAATCTTAGTGACTACCTGCATCAAAGTACTGACTTGTGACTTCAGAGTAATTATTTGTTGTGTGTTTGTGTTCTCTTTGCATTCTTGGCTAGGGAATGCAAAAAAAAAAAAATAATGTGATGGTGTAATGTGACATTGAAGTTGTCATAATAGTTCAAAGAAGATTAATTTATAACATAGGACATGGTAATAAAGATATCATGAACCCACAGTGCGTTGCAGCTTTGTATTGTATTGAGTTTGAAGCAGTCGTATTGCACAGAACTTATCTTTGTATGTACCTCTTTATAATAATTCTATGGCATTACATACTTGATCCAAATTTCATCAATCAGATTAATGAATGTAGATTTAAATAATAGTAATATTCAAATTTATCTTCAAATAAAAGATAGTTCTATAATATTAGCAATGACTTAAAATAGGTACTCAAAGATTGTTTCTAAGCAGGGTATTATTAAGTAAGTGTGATCATACTATGCTACCAAAAAAGCTTTCAGATTACAAAAGCTATTTTTTAAAGCTAACTTCTTAAAGTACAAAAATTTTAAGTATAGAACTCAATGAAAATGCAGTTTTTATAGCATACTTCTGTAAAGAGGCAGGGTTCATGTTAATACCATTGATGTTTAAAAATACAGAACCAGATTTGAAGAAGCATCAACCAATATTAAAGCCAACATTAGCAATTTTTGTAAAAAAAAATTGTGTCATTTAAATTATTTTATTTAGATAGTAGTGGTCTATAATTATTTTTAATTTTCAAAGTTTTTAATTTAAAAAATTATACCTAATTTTATAATTTTGTGTTTGTACATATTAGGTAATGTGGCATTGAGAACCTACTGAATTTCACTTTAAAGAGACTATGTATTTCTTATATTTGAGAAACACTACCCTAAGCAACATGTGCTCCCTCTAAATAGAAGTTTATTTGATAAATAATGACTTTCTCTGGACCCTTATCTCCCACCATATACTAAATTAAAATCAAAATGGACCAAAAAATTTAAATATTAAAACAGAAACATTAAACCTTCTGGAAGATAAAATAGGTTAAAACGCTTGAAGATGTAGGTGTAGGAAAGGATTTTGTAAACAGAACCTCAATCACAAGAAAGAGCAGTAAGAATCAACAAACGGGATATTATCAGAATAAAAATCTTCTGTACAGCAAAAGAATCAATCAGTAGAGTCAAGTGGTAACCTACATAAGGAGAAAAAGGTTTTGCCAGTTACGCTTCAGACAGAGGACTAACATATAGAATATATAAAGAACTCAAAAGACTAAGCCACCTAAAATTAAAGAGCCAGTCAAGAAATTGACAAGAGAAATGAACAGACACCTCACAGAGGAAGAAATACAAATTGTCAACAGATACATGAAAAAATGTTCAGCACCTCTGGCCGTTAAAGAAATGCAAATTAAAACAATGCTAAGATTCCATCTTACTCCAGAAAGAATGGCAATCATTAGGAAATCAAATAATAAATGCTTTCATTGCTGTGGTGAAAAAGGAACCCTCCTGCATTTTTGGTTGAAATGTAAACTAGTACAACCATTATGGAAAGCAGTATGGAGATTTCTCAAAGAACTGAAATTAGAAATTCCATACTACCCAGCTATGCCCCATTAGGTATCTTCCCCAAACTGCTTAAGTCATCATACTACAGTGACACCGGTGTTTACAGCAACACAAATCATAATAGTTAAATCCTGGAAGCAGTGTGTATACCCATCAACAGACAATTGCATAAAGAAAACGTGAAGACATTTGTAGGAAAATGGGTGCACCTGGAAAATATAATGTTGAGTGAAATAAACCAGACACACAAGCTTAAATACAATATGGTATCTCTTATTCGAGTGAGGACAAGTGCAAACAAAGAAAATGATAAAGGATGGATAAAAAGGAACAAGGGGACAGATCTCTTGCAATAGGGAAGTGGTCCAAGGGAACAAAGATGAGGGGTGAGGAAATAAGATTAAAGGGGAAGAGGAAATAAGATTAAAGATTTGCCATGTACAGGAACCTAATAACCCCAATTAATGTAAACATTATATGCTGTAGCATGAGCTAAGAAAAATAATATCAACAAGTATGAAAAGGGGATAAGGGAACCACAGGAGGAGGGGGAATGGGGGAAAAAGAAACAAATTGTACTATGTACCTGTGGCCACTCCCAAGATGTTTACAAACTGCATGAATTGCAAACATGTACTAATAAAAACAAAACAAAACAAAATAAGAACAATGAGTTTCTTTTAGCACCTTTAATGTGCTGTCTTTCTTGATTGATTGCCAAGTTATCACCTGGTAGGGTGTCGTCTATAGAAAATATCTACATCCATCCAGTCCCCTTTTGTATAATGCTATCAACAAGTAATTGTAATTCAAGTTGATGATCAGACTCAAACTGTTTTTATTTCAAAAATTCCATTTTGATTGAGGCATTTTTTACATATATTCTTCCTGTACTGACCATTATTACAGAAACTCCAATCATCCTATCTTTTGCTCTGTTTTCATGTTAACACTTTTTATAACTTGAAATTCCTGAATTTTTATTATAGATTATTAAGAGACTTGATTGCAGTACACTTAACTTTTTAGCTATAACATATTTAATGACTAATCTGTGTTTCCTGGCTAATTTTAAGGGAAGAGTTGGGGAGGTAAATTGGAGCACATGTTTACATCATAGCATTGTAAGCAATTGCAAATTCACTATTAACCATCTCCATTTTGTAAAATGTCTTGCACCCTACTGTGAATATAATTAAAGCCATCAAATGCAGTCTTTATTTTTTAATTCTTAAAATTGTTATTAGTACATGTTCATGATTACATTCATCATGGAAACTTGATAAATGTAAATAACACATCTTAGTTCTTTTTACTTTCACTTCCCTCCTCTCTCTCTCTCCTTCCTCCATGTCTTTGGTCCCCTTCCTATTTGAAAAAGATCTCAGCCGGGCATGGTAGTGCACATCTATAATCCCAGCACTTGTGAAACTGAGAGAGGAGGATCTTCATGAGCTTGAAGCCAACATGGGCTACATAGTGAGTTCAAGCCCAGCTTAAACTACATAGACCCTGTCTCAAAAAAAAAAAAAAGACATGTTTCCCTGTTTCCTATTATCTTTTTTTTGAGGTGGGGATGTTAGCACTGGTGCTGGACATCAAACTCAGGGCCTTGTTCTTGCTAGGCAAGTGCTCTACCATTTGAGCTAAACCCCTAACCCCTCATATTATCTTTTATTTTGCTCTTTATTTATACTTTAAATTGCTCGTATAACAGAAACCATGTGATTTTTAACTTCTGTGCCTAACTTATTTCACTTAACATTGTTGTCTCAAGGTGCATCTGTTTTTCTACAGATGACTCAAATTTATCATTCTTTATGGCAGAGTAGGACTCTATTGTACATAAATACCATAGTTTCTTTATCCATTTTTCTGTTGATATATAGATAGGGTTCTTCCAAGATTTAGTTATTTTGAGTTGTGCTGCTATAAACATAGGTATGTATCACTATAATATTGGTGTCTCTAACTCTTAGGAAGATACTTAGGAGGTGAATAACCGGGTCAAATGAGATTACTACTTTTTTTTTTTTTTGAGGAATCTTCATGCTGATTTATAGTACTTGTATTAGTTTACATTTGTGCCAAAAATGTAGAAGGGTGCCCTTTTTGCCAACCTTGCCAGCAATTGTTATTTGATTTTTTGATGAGAGCTGTTCTTTCTAGAGTAAGATAGAATCTCTGTGTTGTTTTGATTTACATTTCTCTAATGGCCAGAGATATTAAACATTTTTTCATGTATTTACTGGCCACTTGCACTTCTTCTGAGAAGTGTCTAATCATCTCAGTTGCCCATTTTTTTTATTGCATCTTTATTTTGGAGGAGTCTAAATTTTTTAGTTCTTTATATATTCTAGATTTTAGTCCTCTGTCCAAGGTCAGCTGGCAAATTTTTGTTCCCATTCTGTAGGCTGTCTCTTCACTCTCTTGGTTGTCTCCATTACAGGTAAGAATATTTTAATTTAATATGATCCCATTTGTTGATTCTTGATATTATGTCTTTTGTAAATGGCGTTCCATTCAGAAAACCCTTGCCTATGCCTATGTGTTCAAGAGTTTTACCTATTTTATCTTCCAACAGATTAGGTGTTTCTGTTTTAGTATTTAGATATTTGATTCGTTTTGATTTTATTTTATACATGGTGAGAAATATGAATCTAGATTCAATTTTCTGCATGTGTACAGCCAATTTTCCCAGCACCATTTGCTAACGAAGCTATCTTTCTTTCAGCCTATGGTTTTGGCTTCTTTGTCAAAGATGAGATGGCCAAATATGCCTGGGGTTGTTTCTGCATTCTCTATTCTGCTCCATTGATCTACATGTCTGCTTTCATGCCAATACCATGTTGTTTTTATCACTGTAGCTTTGTAATATAATGCTTCTGCTTTCCTCTTGTTGCCTGGGATTGCCTTTGTTATCTGGATTTCTTCTGATTCTGTATGAATTAGAATTGTTTTCTCTAGTTATACAAGAAATGTTGGTATTTTGATTGGGATTGCGTTAAATCTGTGTATCAGTTTAGGCAGTATGGCCATCTTAATAATATTGATTCTTCCTATCCAGAAATGGGATATCTTTTCATTTTCGATGTCTTCTTCAATCTCCTTTTTCAGAGTACTATAGTTTTTATAATAGAAATGTTTCACTTTCTTGGTTAGGTTATTAAAAGTATTTAATTTTTCTTGAAGCTGTTATGAATGGTATTGTTTTCCTAATTTCTTTCTCAGTGGGTTCATCACTGGTATACAAGAACACTATTAAATTTTGTGCATTGAATCTGTATCCTGCTACCTCTTAGAATTTGGTTATAAATTCTGAGAATCTGCTGGTGAAATTTTTTGGGTCTTCTACATAAAGGAGCATATAATCTGTGAATAAAGATAGTTTGACTTCTTCTTTTCCTTTACATATTCCTTTTCTTTCTCTTGCCTGATTACTCTGGCTAAAGTTTTGAGTGCTATACTGAATAAGAGTGGTGATAGTAAGCATCCTTGTATTGTTCCTGATTTTAGAGGAAAAGCTTTTGGTTTTCCACCATTTAACATGATTTTGACAGTAGGTTTGTCATAAATGACTTTAGCAGATTGAGATAAGATGCTTGTATAACTATTTTCTTCAGGCTTTTGATTAGGAATGGATATTGGAATTGCAGAAGCTTTTTCTGCATCTATTGAAATGATTCTCTGATTTTTGTCCTTGCTTCTGTTTATGTGATGTATTACTTTTATCACTTTGGATATGTTCAACCATCTTTATGTTGCTGGGATGAAGCCTATTTAGTCATGATGTATGATCTGTTTAATGATTTGTTGCATTCTGTTTGCCAGTATCTTGTTGAGGAGTTTTGCATCTATATTCATCAAAGAGATTGGTTATAATTTTCTTTTTTTAGTTGTATCCTTGTCTGGTTTTGGAAATAAGGTTCTGCTACCTTCCAAGAAGTAGTTTGGCAGTATTCCTTCCCTTTCAATTTCATTAGAGTTTGAGGAGTTGTTGGCGTTAGATCTTCCATGAAATTCTTGTAGAATTCAGTGGTAAATCCTTTGGATCCTGGGCTTTTCTTAGTTGGTAAATGTTAATTATGTCTCATTTCTTTACATGTTATTGGATTATTCCAGGTTTTTATATTATCTTGGTTCACTTTTGGCAATTCTATGTATCTAGGAATCCATCCATTTCTTCTGGATTCTTCAATTTATTAGAGTACAGGTTTTTGCAGTACTTATTATAAACTTCTAGATTTCGATGCTGTCCATTGTGTTTCGCCTTTTTCATTTCTAGTTGTGTTGGTATAGATCCTTTCTTTCCTTATTTTGGTAACATTGGCTAAGGGTTTTTTTATTCTTTCAAAGAACTGCTGTTCGATTCACTGATTCTTTATACATTTTTTCGTCTCAATTTAATTAATTTCTGCTCTGATCTTTCTAATTTCCTTCTGTGTACTAGTTTTGAATTTGAGTTCTTGTTTTCCTAGGGTCTTGAGCCTTAAGTTATTTTTTTGGGCTTGTTCTGTTTTTGTGATGTGGGCATTCACAGCTATAATCTTCTCTCTTAGGACTACTTTCATTGTGTCCCAAAGGTTCTGGTATGTGTACTGCCATC